>CAUYRT010068431.1:0-23248 GCA_963574885.1 Lepilemur ruficaudatus
TGGTGCTGGAGCCCGCGCCAACCTCGGTCCTGCAAGTATCCCTGGAAGGGCACACGCTCATCCTGGTCCCCGAGGTCCTCCTGGGCTCAGTCGACGAAGGCTCAGGAGGGCAGGGCGACTCGTCTGTCGGCCCGGAACTGGGCGTTTTTCTGGTCCCAGAGATCGCTGCCCAAAAAGAGGCCTTCGAGGAGGACGCGGAGCCCGCGTTCCTGGCGTCCTGGATGGCCCCTCCAGCTGGCTCAGCCGCCAAGCTCCAGCCCTCCGCTAGCAGAGCGTCCAGCCCCGACCCTCAGGGTCCCGTCCCAGAGCCCAGTCTTCTGGTCCCCAACTCTAGTCCAGGGAGACGCTGTCCACGCCCCATCTTCGACCTGGAATTCCACCTTCTGGAGCCCTTCCCCAGCTCACCACTCCAACCTCTACCTCCCTCCCCAAGTCCAGGTCCCCACGCGCGCCCAAGGCGCTCTCCCCGCCCTCTGTGCAAAGCCCGGAGACTCCTGTTCCGGGAATGAACTGCCTCCCGCAGTCCCTCACCAACCCGCTGTGGGTTCTGGTGGATCCTCCAAGACCCGCTGTGAGCTCATGCTACCACTTAGAGCGGTAACATCTTCATTCGTGGACAGTGGGCAGCTGCGTTTTTTGTTTGTTTTGGCTTGGTGTGTTTGTTTCTTAAGGCGAGGGCTTCAAAAAGAAAAGCAGATTCGGCAGGGAGAGTAGACCACAGATAGCCAGCCATGGATTTTAAGAGCCCTTGCCCCTGCCGCAGGAGCTGTTTCCTCTGCCTGTTACCTTCAGCCAACTGTGTTCTCAGTTTCACCCATCCTCTTGCCTCAAACTCATCTACGTTTTCTTTCAGATTTATCCGTTTTCTTTGTCACCTCCCCATACATCTATATGTTCTCTCCAACTCAGGTTGTTGTTTTTTCCTTCTTTTTGTAATTATGGATTTACCTGTGTGATTTTCCCCAATATTCTTTTAGATGCTTCTGATCACCAATTTTATTTTCCTCTTCTTTTTGTTTTCCTTAACACCTTTCCTGGACCCTGGTCAATCAAGATAAATGCATATAGAATAAATAAATGAATAAATGACACACAAATGTAATGCACTGGACCTTTTGGAAATGTTTCTAACAGTAGGATGAAAAAATTGATGAAAGGAATATTTAATGGGGGAAGGAAGGGAACAAGCTGTGACACTGTTTCATTCCAGAAGCAGCTTGTGCAATGCCATATTCTGCATATACTTTAACAACCAAATGGATATTCCTCAATCTCAGGGCAGTTTAGCTGTCACCTTGATTTCCCCTCAGGATGATAAGAGGTGCAGCTACTCCCTAGGACACACTCATGGCATGGCCATTTGGTCTAACTTATTTTTGGGAATTTGTCATGCTCATGAGTCTACCACCTTGAATTAGCAGTTATTTCTTAGTACTATTTCCTTAATGTCTTTTTTTTATTATAAGGAAATTATTATATATAATCTCATATCCTTTGATCTCCATTCCTCTCCCCCATTCCCAGAGGATTCACATCATAAGATGAATTTGGTAGATATTATTCCAGTGAATATATGAATGCTACATATTCTATAGATGTAAATAAGCAGTATTTATGTTGTTTTGTGAAAAATTAAATTTGCATAACTGACATCATATTCTCCAGTTTACTTTTTCCTCAACTTTATTTTTGAGATCATGACTTATATATATGTATAGTTCATTTCTCCTAAAGATTTTAGTTTCCATCATATGAATATGCCATATTTTATTTATTCATTGATTTATTAATGGATATTTGTTTATAGTTTTTACTATTACAAAAAATGCTGTAATAAACATCCTTGCACTTGTCTTGTGCATCTGGGGAAGGGTTCTCTAGAAAATATACCTAGAAGTTGTATTGATGGGTGGCATATGTACATGACAGTTTGGCTAGATACTGCCAATTTGTTCTCCGGGGTGATTGCAACAGTTTAAACAATTTCTAGCAGTGTTTCACCACATCAGACTTCAAATTATTTGCCAATAGTATCTCCTTTTAAAATTTTGCACTTTTCTAATTACTAGTAAGATGACGCAATTTTTCATGTGTGCCAGGGGTAACATTTTTTTAAATAATTTTATATATTTTCATACATTGTAAATCTTACTATCTTTCAGCTTACCACACATCAAATCTAATGGCTTTAACCTTTTCAATGGAGAGGACAAGTATAACCTAGAATAGATTAAAACAGTTACTTTTCAGCCTGGGGTCTCATGGCTGACTCTTTTTAGCCCAGGCTAAGCAACATGGCGAGACCCCATCTCTACAAAAAATAGAAAAATTAGCCAGGCATGGTGGCACATGCCTGTAGTCCCAGCTACTCGGTAAGCTAAGGTAGGAGAAAGGCTTGAGCCCAGGAGTTTGAGGTTGCAGTGAGCTATGATGACACCACTACACTCTAGCCAGGACAACAGAGTGAGACCCTGTTTCAATCAAAAAATAAAGAAAGAAAAGATGAGAACAACAGTAACCCAATTTAAAAATGGGCAAAGAATTTTAATAGACATTTCTCCAAAGAAGACATATAAATGACGAATAAGCTCATGAAAAGATGTTCAACATCATTAGTAATTAGGGAAGTACTCTACAAATCTAAATCACAATGAGATACTACTTCACACCCACTAGTATGGCTAACGCTAAAAAGACAGTCAACAGCAAGTGTTGGCGAGAACGTGGAGAAACTGGAACTCTCATACGTTGCTGGTGGGTTGTAAAAGGATATGGCCACCTTAGAAAACAGTTTGGCTGTTCCTCAAAATGTTAAGCCGAGTTACCACACGACCCAGCTATTTCACTTCTAGGTATATACCCAAAAGAAATGAACCCAGGTCCTCACAAAAACCTGTGCACAAATATTCATAGCAGTCAAAAAGTGGAAACACAAATGTCCATCAACTAATGAATGGACAGACAAAATGTGGTATAGCCATACAACGGAACGTTATTAAGCAGTGAAAAGCATGTAACAATGACACATGCTACAGCACGGATGAAACTTGAAAACATGCTGAGTGCAAGAAGCCAGACAAAAGGCCACAAACAGTGGACTAAATCTATATGAACTTTCCAGAATAGGCAAATCCATAGAGACAGAAAGTAGATTATGGTTGCCTGGGGCTGGGGGAAAAGAGTGGTGAAGAATGACTGCCGATAGTTATGGGTTTCTTTTTGGGGTGATGAAAATGTTCTGAATTAGATGGTGGTAGTGGTTACACAACTCTGTACATAAACTAAAAATCACTGAATTGTACATTTTAAGAAGATGAATTTATGGTATTATAAATTATATATCAATAAAGCTAGTTTTTGTTGTTGTTGTTTTAGAAACAAGGTCTCCCTCTGTCACCCAGGCTGTGCTCAAGCAACCCTCCCATCTCAGCCTCCCAAGTAGTTGGGACTACAGGTGTACGTATCACATCCCGCTAATGTTTTCATTTTCTGTAGAGATAACGGCTCACTTGTTGCTCAGGCTGGTCTTTAACTCCTGGCCTCAAGTAATTCTACCACCTAGGCCCCCCAAAGTGCTGGGAATACATGTGTGAGCCACCATGGCAGGCCCCATGCCAGTATTTTTTAAAATGTAAATCAGATCGTCTAACTCTCCAACTTACAATAGTGATTTTTCAGTGTTTTTAGAATAAAAGTCAAATTTCTTGCCAAAAACAAAAAGAAAGGGGAGGAAATATGGGTTCACAAACTTTGAGTGTAGTCTAAGCTGCTCCACACTAACAGACTGGGTGTCAACCAAGGTTTCTGTGCCTTAGTTGCCCCTGCTCTAATGGGACATTATATGGGAACCTGCTTCTCTGGGCAGGTTCATTAGCTGATGTATGTGCCCAGGGAAATCCAGCCTGGGAATCATTTGTCCCCCTGTCCCCACAGAGACCTGACTGTAATAGGAACTCTGTTCTGAGCTGGGTTCCTTTCAAATCTATTCATCAGGCTGAGGCCTAGACCCTACTGTCATGACAGTCTCAAAGCCCTGTGAGTCACGCCTTCATGGACATGGAAGTCTTGTCCACAAATCAGACGAGACTGAACCATCAGTACCTGTCATGCTCATTAGAAAGGGCCTTCAGACATTTACTGGAGTTTTCTCCCTTTTCCAGTCAAATTGGCAAAGACTTCAGGTTATTGCTTATTAACCTGTGGCCCTCTAATTCCACTCCACCCTCCACGTACCTGTCAGGTAGGAGGGAGAAGACCTATTTCCCCAGAGGCTTTGTTAGAGGCCTGGCCCATCAGCGTATTCTGCCCCCTACCTCCAGGCCTCTGGACACAGCATTCCAGAAGCTTTTATGCCTTCCCTGACCTCTAGCCGTGACTATATGGGCCAGGGTTAAACAGAGAACTGCAGTAACAGCAATTGATGATGGGTACCTGCTACGTACCCAGCACTTCTCAACATGACTTCATTCAAGCTGCGGCTAACCCTATTCTTAGCCTCACTGCGTAGATGATAAAACTGAGTCTCATGAGATGTTACAATGGAGTGCCCCAGATCTCACAGCTCCTAACAGCGAAGCTTCACTGCCTGCCATGGTCTGAATGCTTGTATGCCCCCAAAATTCATATTGAAATCCTCACCCCCGTGTGACATTAGGAGGTGGGGGCTTCCGGAAGTTGGTGAGATGATGAAGACAGAACTCTCATGAATGGGATTAGTACCCTTATAAATGAGGCCCCACAGAGCTCCCTCGCCACTTCCCCCATGTAAGGACACAGTGAGAAAGTGCCATCTATGAAGGAGGAAACAGGCTCTCAGACTCCCCAGCCTCCAGAACTGTGAGAAATAAATTTCTGTTATTTATAAGCCACCCAGTCTCAGGTATTTTGTTATAGCAGCCTGGATGGACTAAGCCACTATCTCTGGTGAGGCCCAAAAGGACAGCAGCCCAGAAGGGCCCACTCTGGTGACAGTCCCCTGAGGATTCCAGTACACAGCCCCTCCAGGCTCCCCCGCCCACGGGCCGGAAGACATTGAGACTTCCTGCAAAACCCTCCCTGGAGACCACCAGGCAACACCAAGTGAAAGGGCAGGGAAGGGCAGAGTGGTCAGGAGGGCCCCAGGGTGCCGCTCCAAGGAGAGAACTAGCATAAGTTTTCAAGAAAGCCTTTATGGCTGGGAAGGAGTAAGCCGCAGGCACGCAGACTCTGGAACAACAGAGGTAACTAGCCGTCACTTCTGTGAGCTGTGACACTCTGGGCAAATCCCTCCTCCTCTGGCGACCTCATTATCCCCATCTGTCAAATGGGCAGGTATCAGAGTAGAAGATCTCCAAGGGCCTCCCAGCTCTCTCTCTTGAAGCTAAAGCCCAGAAACACCCATGACAGGCCAGAGAGGGTAGAAAACCCACAGGAAAGAGCAAGAGAAGTAGAAATAGACAGAAGGGCAAAATGCACCCAGCTGACGTCCTCAGCCTTCCCTCACCCCACCGCCAGGCCCTCCTTTACCACTCAGCCAGTTCCCACAGCAGCGCCGGCCCTAGCTGAGGGAATGTCAGTGAAGTGCAGGAGCAAGCTCTGAGAGAGGGAATGCATGAACAAAGGAGGCCACAGCCCCTGGGGGCCCACAGTTTCTAGGAAAGCCCGTAGGATCAGGCTGACATGGCGTGTAAACAATGACGTATCAACACATAAGAGAGTGATTTGGTGAAAGAAGGACCAAGCCTGGGCAGCTGCCTCCCCAGAAGGGGAGTTGGGGAGGGACAGAGCAGCTGGCTAGTTCTAGAGGTAGTTCCAGGGGCTGGGGCCCAGAGGCAGGTTCTAGTAGTGGAGTCCCAAATGCATGCCAAGTGCCTGAGGCCTGAGTCAGGAGCAAAGGTTTGGAGGGAAGCATAGAGAAGCCAAAAACCCAAAGAGAGTGGAGGAGTCTGTGCAGGCTCCCTGGGCCCCCAGCTCTGCACCTTGCCAATGCCTGCCCATTCCCCAACAGTTGGCTTGCTTGCCTCTGCCTGCCCATTTCCCCATTACCGTCTCCCAAAGCCCTAATGTGGCCCCTCCCTTCTTTCCATCATAATTTTAGTTAAATGACAGTTTATTCACCTTCTAATTGCTTTCCCTACAGGGTCTTTGAGCTCTGTGACAGCAGGGACAGTGCCTGCTCAGCACCAAATAGCCAGCCCCAGCCCTGGGCCTGGCACATAGTAGACACTCAGAAAACATTCGTTGACTCCAAGCAGAGGTGGAAGACCTCTGGAGGCCAGGTGGTCCTTTCCGGGGCCCAGCGGGAGTCAGTCTGCTGAGGAAGGGCAAGTGGGGAGAGCCGGCTGGGCGCACTGGCTGGCACCAGCCTACCACACTCACCATGCGCTTGTCTCGTGATCCACCAGAGAGGGGGAAATCAGGCTGCAGGAGGGCCATCCGAGGCTGCTCGGCACACTGGAGGCAGCAATGATTCTTTGACAATGATTCTTCGCCCTGGCTGGAGGGCCAAGGCAGCACTCAAGGGAGCCTGGGATGCCGTTTCTACCAGCCTGCCTTGCCTGACATCATACCAGGCCCATTTCCCGCCCTGTCCTGTGGTTAGTGATTGGGGAGCTTGCCTGTGGCTCATTCCCCATCACGCAAGCCCAAATGAGCTGCATTCTTCCTCCAGTTCACACATGGAACAAAAACATCCTGGGCCTGGTTTTACTTTCCCTCATAAGCCCTTACGCTTCCCCGACCGAGGGTCCTTCTGAAATCCTAGAGGTTTGTTCCCAAGTGGTGTATTCCATACACAGCCTGAAGTGGGATTACGGTAGAGATAAATAAAAGATTAGTTTCCGAGTTTCAGGACTAAATAAAGGATCGGATTCTTGGTGATTGGGAGATAAAAGGAATTCTGGGGTTTGTTCACGGATGAACCGATTCAGAAGCAGTTTGGGGCAGTGGGTGGGACCAGGAGCTCAGTTTTCCCTGAGTCTTTTTGTGGGTCTCCCTCACTGCCCACCCTGGCCATCTGGTTTCACTTGTGAGAAAGGCTGCACAAGCTAGGGCGGCAGGCAGCTCAAGAGAGGAGGCTGGTTAGAGTGTTCGACAGGCTGGGTAGGAAATCAGCGTGTCCTAGTGGAGTGCAATGCCCAGGTAACACTCTCCGGAAGGTGTGTGCATGACAACCATAACTCTGCAGGACATCACTAAGCTAGGAGTGAGCACGAGCAGCCTCTGGCATAGCATATACTTACTGCTACCTTTCATACCACTTTAACTGTGTCTTGCTTGTCCCTGGGGCCTGATGGATTTGGCGCAGCAAGTGAGAAGGAAAAGCACACAGAATTCTCTGAAGCAGAAACAATTGAGTATCTGAATGGGAAGGGGCATCACCAAAAACACAGAGAAAAATAACTCAAGAAGCACTTGTTTTGGGCCATGTAGTTGTCTGACAACCACCAGTTGGTCTAAATTTTGACTCCTGGAGACAAGGGAGAAATTAGGCTGTGCCCATCAAGCCCTGTTTCCGAAGGCAGGGGAGTCCAGCATGGCCTCCTTCCCCGTGGCTAAAGGTACACACGGCTCCTCTCTTAAAGTGTTTAAGTGTTCCATTGGCTGAGAATTTAATGTCTGTGGGACAGAAGTCCCCACTGGTTTGGGATAATTCAGGGACTTGCTCTAGTTGGATTTATGTTAACGTAATTGTATCTGTAGTAATAGTCGTCATCGTAGTAGTCGTAATAAAGAAGAATGGAGATCGTTTTATGAGAATTTACAGCAGTATTGTAAGCACAGTCCACATATTAACTCACTTAATCCTCATAAGAAGCCCAGAGAGTTAGCAGAACTTTTTGGCAATGGGAAAAAAGGAAACGAAAGGAAGCATAATTTTTCAAAATTTGGATTTATTTTGGATTTTTAATGGGAATCCAAAATCCAGCTATCTCTCAATAAGTCATGAATTCAGCCTGAATGATGAGGATGATGGTGACAACAATGAAGATTATGACTACAAAGTAAAATAAGATCATCCAAAAGTATTTTTGCCAGTTGTCTACATTCAAGATGCATCATTACACACTGAAACATAAGATGAAACATTTTGATTTCCATCTAATACACGAGTGTTTGCAAAGATCTCTATGTTTAGCAACAGGCAGAAAAAAGGATCCCAAACATTACATCTGTTTTCTACTTTCTACTCCGTTGCTTTGGGAACCACAGAGACAGAGAAAACCACCAGAAAGCACATGCACTCTCTCTCTCTCTCCCTGTCTCTGTCTCTCTGCCTGTCTCTCTGTCTGTCTCTCTGTCTCCCTCCCCCTGTCCACACACTCACACATCCCACCTGAGCTGGAGAACCCTGGCTGAGCCCCAGCCAGCCACCTGCTGGTTGCCCTGCCTCAAGGATCCCTGTTTGAGGCTCCCAGATGGAGCTGGGGAGAGCTACACATGGTCTGCACAGGATAGTTAGGGACGAGCAGCATTGGCAACCTACACGCACAGCACTCCCACTTACTGGGGTAAGAGGGAAAGTGCCTTCTTGGTGACTCCCTTGCTGGTGCAGAGGCTCTGGGAACTCCAAAATGCTGCTCTATTCAACTCCTGGGGAACAGCTAGCAGCAAACTGAGGACACTGTTTATTTTTTAATTTTCTATTTTTATGAGTACGTAATAGTTATACATATTTATGGAGTACTTGTGATATTTTGATACAAGCACACAATGTGTAATTGGGAAATCCATCACCTCAAATAGTTACCATTTCTTTGTGTTGGGATCATTACAAATATATTCCTCTAGTTATTTCAAAATATACAATAAACTACTGTTAACTATAATCATTCTATCGTGCTACAGAACACTAGATCTTATTCCTACTAACTGTATTTTTGCACCCATTAACCAACCCCTCTTTATCCCCCTCTCTCCACTTCCCTTCACAGCCTCTGGCAAGCATCATTCTACTTTCTATCTCCATGAGATCAATTTTTTTAGCTCCCACATATAAGTGAGAACATGGAAAATTTGTCTTTCTGTGCCTGGCTTACTTCACTTAACATAGTGGTCTGCAGTTCTGTCCATGTTGCTGAAATGACAGGATTTCATACTTTTTTATGGCTGGATAGGATTCCATTGTGCATATGTACCACATTTTCTTCATCCATTCATCTGTTGATGGACACTTATGTTGCACTCTATTTATTTTAACTTCTACTCTGAGCCTCCCAACTCTGGAGCCATGTTTCTCATGGAGCAGATGCTAGATCACCTGCTGCAGGATTCCCAGGAAAGCCTGTTGAAAGTGGGGACTCCTGGGTCCTATCCCAGGCATCCTGGATCAGCTCCCTGGAGTGGAGCCCAGGAATCTGCATGTTGAAAGGACTCCCCTGATCAGCAGTACGCTCCATAAAGACTGAGAGCCACTTTCTAGAGACATAATTTGCCGGGTTGTAGTTCCTTCCATTTCTACAGGTTTAACATGCTACTGTGCCTCAATTCAACAAGAATTCGGGGGGGCTTGCTTCAGACCAGGCCCCATTCTAAGTTTAGGGGGGACAGCAATGACAGGGCTCCAACCCCTGCCTTTAGGGAGACTACAGTGATTTCAGTTTCACAACAATGCCCAAGGCCAGAGGATATGTTATTCCTCCCCTTTCACAAATTAGAAAACAGGGCTCAGAGAGTATAAGAAGGTCAAGGTCACACAGCTGCTAGGAGATGCTACTAGAGCTAGAAGCAATTCCTCTCATTTCATGTTCTTTGCACCCATGTCCTTTGCACCCAGGCTTTTTGTAGCACCCCTCAGATCATTAAAGATCTGGGTAGTAGAGTCACAATAACAGAGCTGGAAGGGTCCTTAGACAATAGACTTTTCCAGGAATATCCAAGAGGTTCTAATCATCATTTCAACTCCAACCAGTTGATAGAGATTGCCTCCATGTGTTGGGGAGGGCTCTACAGCCACATCCAGGCTCACCAACCAAGATGCTGCAATTGATTAATCACATCCACAGTGAGTACAGACCCAGGGAGCGGCTGTGTATGTGCCACATGTGCACATTGGTCCTGTATGTAGACAAATCCTCCATTTTATTGATGGAGAAACTGAGGCCCAGAGAGATAGAAGTCACCCAAATCTGAGTTGGGAATGGACTAGAACAAAGGAATCCTAAATTCTAGCCAAGGGCTCTTTGTACTACCTAGTGCTGCCTTTCCCATGCAGCCAAGATGAGCGAACTAAGAAATGGATCATACTGCCAGGGGGCAAGGACCTTCTGGTGTTTGTGCAAAGGGCTCTGTGGAGCCCAGGGTAGGGAAAGGAGGCTGAAATGGTAGGAGGAACAACTAGAGAGGCAGGCCTCCTGTTTCTTCCCTGCCAAAACAAGGGGCAGGGGAGGGTAGAGGAGAAAGAAACCCACACTACTGAGCCCTCACCTGTGCCAGACATTGTGCTAAACGCACTGGTGATCTCATGTAATCTTTGCAACTACCCTGTGTGGAAGCTCCATTTTGCAGTTGAGGAGACAGGGTGGGAAAGGTTAGGTGCCTGAGCCAGGTTCACACAACCCAAGTGGCTAAGCCAGGACAGGCTCCCAGGTTTTTGCAGCTCCACATCCCACCCAGGGCTGCACAGAGGGGGTTTAGAGCATGGGCTTTGGGGTCAAAAGACCTTATTTCAGGTCCAAACTCTACTACATATTACCTCTGTAACTTTGGCAGATGCCTTAAGTTCTCCATGCCTTGGTTTCTTCATCTGTAAAATGGGGGAATAAAAGGGCTTAGCTCAGAAGGTTATTGTTTGGATTAAATGAAATAATATATGGGAAGTGCTCAGCCACACCTAGCACATAGTAAATGCTCAGTATATGGTAGCTCTTACTATTGCCTGGACATACCACCCGGACACCTATCATACTATGCTGGCCTGAAGGTCTCACTTGGAGAAGGCCCCATTCTGAGGTCCTCTGGTTCATTTCATTTTTCCTACAGCTGGATTTAGGACCCAGAGCTACACATGCAAATGTACACAAGTTTACATACACACAGGGGAACGTACACATAATCAAGCAAGTACACATAATCACAGGAGAGCCTATCTTTGGAGAAGCTAGGGACCCTGTTAGCCACAGGCAGACTCACCTCAGAGCAACTGCCACAAGATGGCAGCCTAAGAAGTAGCCATAAATCGCAGTGCTCTTCTGAGCCCCTGGCCACGCCCTGCGCTTCTCCATCTGCAGGGTCTCTCTCCCAGTCTTGTTCACACCAGCCGCGGATGGCCTGGCTGTGCACAAGAACTTCTTTGGAGCACATGCCGTTTTCCTGACCTCATTAGGGATTGTTAGCACATCAAAGCAGGGTCGTTGGAGTTTTAGCCTAAGTGAGGCTTCTGTGCTTTTGTTTACTCTTAGGTGCCCAAGAACAATTGATGAGTTCCTTTTAAACACCTCTTTGATGGATTAAGAGTCCCAAAAAATACACTTAAACAAAAAGGGTTAGTAAAAGGGACAACAAATAAAATTAACTACTTGTATCTGCGATACATATGCTAATAAGGGGCTACTGACTAGGAACATGGCAATCTGTTTTACATCTTCTGATGACATTTAATCTGCAAAATATGTAGGTTCTAAATCTGTGCCATGTTAATAAGATGGCAGTAAAGGACAATGGTGTCTATTTTCCATTTTTGGATATCAGATCCAAAGGATTGGTGAACTGAGAAGGCCTGAGAACTCACCTCCAATGGGTTCCAGTGTGTGCCAGCATCTCCCCTGACCCCTAATCCAGAAAGGAGGGACACTTCAACCCTCCATTCATTCCATGAACTGGCATTTATTGTGCATCTCCTGTTGCCACACACTGAACTGAAAGCTTTGTATGCATTATTTCATTGAATCCACCCCAGAAAACCTTAAGCAAGTATATAACTACTGTTATGATCCCTGTCTTATAGATGAGAAAACTGAGGCTCGGCAATATTAAGTCACTTGTCCAAAGTTCTTAGCCAGAAGTGGCAGGTCTGGGAAGCTGACTCAGTTTCTCTGACTCCAATATTTCTTTTTTTTTTTTCTTGAGACAGGGTCTCACTCTGTTGCCAGGGCTAGAGTGCAGTGGTGTCATCATAGCTTACAACAACCTCAGACTCCTGGGCTCAAGTGATCCTCCTGCCTCAGCCTCCCGAGTAGCTGGGACTACAGGCATGTGCCACGATGCCCAGCTAATTTTTCTATTTTTTGTACAGATGCAGTCTCACTCTTGCTTAGGCTGGTCTCAAACTCCTGACCTCAAGCGATCCTCCCATCTTGGCCTCCCAAGGTGCTGGGATTACAGGCGTGAACCACCACGCCTGGCCCAATACTTAATTTTTAACAATGTCATGGTCATACCTCTGCCCCACCAGGGAAGTCCTAAGAACCCATGAAGGCCCAGACAGGGGAGGGTCTGGGAAATGGGAGGTCCATGATTTCTGCTCTCAAGGGCCTTCCCATCTACTTGGGGGCAGGAACAACAGTCAGAGTTGCCACCAATGGGCTGGCATAGTTTTCTTAGAGAGGCATCTTAGGAGAGGAGGTTCTGAAAGAGGAGCTTGCATCAGGAGCCCAGAACATGGGGCTTCTTCCCATGGCCCACTTCTGCCAGAATCCCAGAACCCGCTATTTCGAGTGGCATTTCACTGGAACAGGTAATGGGGGAGGACTGGGCCATGTTCTGATGACAGAGGCAGCATGATGCAACCTTGACTTGACCTTGCTGGCTACCCACGGATGTCCTGGTCCAGAGGTAACACAATCTGTCACCTTGGGCAGGAGCCAATATCAAGAACAGGGTTGGAATCATCATGTTTCCCCCTGTGAACTGCCGTGACCAAGAGAAGCACTTTCAAAGGGCAGCTGATAAAATTGCTATTTTGACCCTCCTTTTAGCTGAAAACCAGACACCATCAAAATAGCTTTTCTTTTTATTAGCTACATTATTGGAGAAATAGTAAGGGATTGATTTCATAATTGATTCTCCAAATAAAGATAATGTCTGTTGAGAAAGGAAGCAAGAGCTGACCAAGGATGGTCAGAGGTGCGTGTGTACACCCAGGGCCTGCCCTGCTGCGTGTCTGTATCTCATCTCAGAGCATGTGGTTCCCTCAGATCCCCTTGCTCAGCCTGCATAGACAAGAGCTCTATGCCCCCAGCTTCGTGGAATGCAGAGTCATCTGAGCATGTCATCCCTGATTTCAGCTTGGAAAGCAGCAAGCTAGAATGGAGCCGCCAGCCATTATTATATCGACAGCCCTAAAAATGAGTAAAAAGTTCAAAATAAATTTCTTCACTCAGGTATCCAACAAATATTTACTGAGGGCCAGGTAAGATGCATACTAAGGATACAAAAAAGCTAGTCCCTGCCCTTACACAGCGTATAAGCAGTAGGGGAGGCAGACATAAATCAAACAATCATGTAAGCAAGAATAACTACCAAAAAATAAAAAATGATGATGGTAGCTTGGCTGCCAGGGTGGCAATGGAAATGGAGAGTTCTGGGTCACAACTTGCCTATTGGTCCATCTGTATACTCAGATTATTTTAAAATCATAGAATCTTAAATCCTGGGAAAGGGGTATTAAACTGCATTCTCCAGGGCCCTAGTGATCCACGGGGTACCCCTACATGCTGTGGGCCAGGCTCTGGGTTCCCTATGACCCACTCCAACCAGAGCAACCCCACTCCCATTTATTGGGAAAATCACCAATTTTAAAGATGAGGAAATTCCAGTTCGTTGGTGGCAGAGCCCTCTACTCCTCCCAGAATGCCAAAGGCGCGTGACTCTCCTGGTCCAGAGCTCATTCCACTGTTCCAAGCCGCCATTTTTGCAACCACAGGAGCCCTTCCTCTTCCTGGTGGGCTGCCATTAGGACACAAAGAGGGGGGCACCCACCCCCACAGGCCAAGAGGCCTCGCTGCCCTGTTTGTACTCGATTCCCGGGTCACTCCTATCAACCCCGCCGGCTGTGGTGTCAGAAAGTGCAGGCTTGTGCTGAGAGCCAGGTCACCCTGAGCGCCCTGTTTATTTTCCTTCCCGGATACATTGGTGACTCGGTGTTTGAAAAGCTCCAACAAGGCTGAAATGAAAGTTCGCCAAAGAATGGACAGTCACCTCGAGGAGGCCTGCTGGTGATTTGGAATGTCCCCTTAGAAGGCTTTTTAATAAACTTTGTTTGTATCTGCCTTGATGAGGAACACATTTGCCTGGGACTGTGCAGGGATGTTTGGTTTCGGGGCTTCCCTTCTTTGGCCTTAGAAGTTCTTGGTGGCAGTGGCTGCCTGCAGGCCCTTGGGACTCCCCTGTGGAGTGCTGACCTGCCTCCAGCTTTGTCCTAGTAACTTTAATCGTGCTACACTCCTGGCCCCCGTGTCCCTGATAAACTACAGAGCAGAAAGTACAGGGTCAGAAGGCTTGAAAGTTCAACAAGAAAAAAGGTCCCATTACCTTTTTAAGAAGCTTCCAGGCCCAGCACTGGAATTTGTTTTTTCAATCCATCAAGCAAGGTCTTTGACTCCTGCCTCTCCTAGTCCTCCACTTTTTCAGCCTACAACAATTGTGAGAATTAATTTTAGTATCTTACACACACACGGCAGTTCCTGGTCAAGGACCCCCATTATAAAAAGGAAAACATTTAGGAGCCCATTCCTTCTACCAGGCTTATCTCCCAGGCAGGAGTAAGCAACGACTAGCTACCTTCCCAGACTCCCCACGTGTGGTAGGTGCCCCCGAAACTCTGTGCTGAACTGTTGCTCTTCACAACAATGTCCTATTTGGCCAAACAGAGGTGAACACTCAGCCTCAAGTGCTCAGTGGTTTGGGGTATGTGCACATTGACCAACCACACACTGGGGAAATGGTGGCAAGGTCATTCTTGCTGGCATTTATTTCCACCCGGCCCTGGATGCACAAAGTGGTCTGAGTGAAACCGTTAGGTTGGCTATGATTCCAGGTCAGGGGAAGGACAGAGGGTGACTTCCATGTGGCATAAATGTACTGAATGTCCAGCTTGACTGACCCATTTGGCAAAAATAATAACCACATGGAGAGAGGCAGCAAGAGGAGACACAGCTAAGAAGCACACTGCAGTTCATTAAGGCCAAAGCCCGGGACCTGCTGGGGTTAGGGTGGTGCCAGAGAGACAGGGCTGGCCCATCAGTCTCTGTAGTCACACAGGCCTGGATTTCAAACCCAGCTCTGCTCCTTTCTGGCTGTGGGACCTTGGACAAGTTACTTAGGCTCTTTTTGCTTCAGTTTTCTCATCTGTAAAATGGGGATATTAATAACTTCCTTGAAGGAATGTTTTTAGGGTTAGAAATAATATATGATGTGCATGCATAGAGATGCATAGAAAAGAATCTGGAAGGATAAACACCAAAGTTGGGAGAGAGTAAGGAGGGGACTGAACATAGGAGAGGGGAGGGGGCTTTCACTTTCACCAGGCAGATAAGGATAGCAGAGTAGGGGAAAAGAGAGAGAGAGAGAGAAACCATGTGCATGTGTGTGTGTGTATGAGAGAGGGAGAGAGAGAAAAAGAGATTTAATATGTGATGTGCTTAGCACATTGTACATACTAAATGGTTAATACTATAATAGTAACTATTGTTGCTTTTCTTTTCTCAAAAAGTCCTAGGTGCCCATGGATGTGGTACAGCCTTTTGTAGAAGTCTTTTGATTCTGATAGGAAACAGAGGAAGGCGTTTTGGTCAAAGGACTCCTAATCCCTTCTTTATCTTGGTTCAGAAACACCAATGGGAGAGGAAGCTGGATATGTGGACACTCGGTGGGTCACTTTCTTGTTATGAAATCTGAGAGAGCACAGTTCCCCCCACGTCCAGCAAACCTATGGCTTCCCTTCCGGCCTCTGCTGGAGCCGCTCTCAGGCTGGGCTGTCGCCAGCCCAGGCGGCCTGCAGTGCCTCTCTCCTGATGCCATCCTGGAGGGGCAGCCCAGATATGCAGTATGAAAACACACAGGCAGCAGCACGTTTCATAACATCACGTGTCCAAATAAATGGAGCTGTTGACTCAGGCTAATTAGATGAGGGGCCTTTCCTAAAAAGCAATCTGTGTGAGGCTAAGAAAAACAGGATTCTCAGTGGAATTAGGCCCCTAATCCCCAGCTTCCCCAGCAGAGCCATGGCCTGGAGGAGCTGGGGGTCTCCCAGAGTTGCCTGGCAGGAGCTGGCCAGAAGGCTGCATTCCTGGCCCACCAGCTGCCTCCAGGATGGCTCAACCCTCCTGGGCAGGAGGATGGGGGCCTCAAGGCCTCAGTGGGGCCAGGACCCTTGAGCTGTAGGCATCAGGGGTTGCTGAAGGAGCCCCAAACTCTCCTCATTGCCCAAGTTGGGCTTATTTTGACCCTCCTCAAACTGTGGCCACCCTGGCTCACTTTCCAAGTGGAAATTGATTAAAGGCAGTGCTGGATTTATAGGAACATACACACACACACACACACACACACACACACGCCCCACCAGCATACAAAAGAAAGAACATACAAACATGAGAGGGTGTGCTATAAGGCATCTGCAAAGCGGCCAGCCACCTTGCTGGGCCCACACTGTCCTGCATTTACATCTCTTACCATGGGTACCTGTGAGCAGGGACCTTATTCAAGTCACCTCTATATCCAGGGCTGGTTCAGATCCAATGCTTGCTCCAGCTTCACAGATGCTCAAGATAAGCAGAGAGGTCAAGAGCATGGGCTCTGGAGTAGGACTGAGTCAAGGGTGGTCTCCACCTCTAGGCAGGCTATTTAGCCTCTAAGTCTCTAGTTGCCTCGTCTTCAAAAGGGAATCGTTGCCTTGTTGCTGCATCATAGGGTTACTGTGAGAACTAAATCAGGAAATACGTTCAAGGGCTTGGCCCCTTGCCCAGCCCACAGTAAATGCTTCATCAACAGGCTACCACTGCCTATGATGCCTGTGGGGCTTACAAAGAGTGGATAGGATTTGTGGCCCTGCTTTAACATGGGGAGATTATAAACTGGGGAGATGAGACAGACCTCACAAAGGGGCCCAGACCTCCTTAACTAAGAACCAGGGCAACTGGAGTGGTCAGGAAGGGCTTCCAGGAGGAGCTAAAATTTCTAGTGGGCCACAGGGGATGAGCAAGATTTGGATAGGTAGAGAGGACAGGGGATGATGCTCAGGTGGGGAAACAACAGAGGTAGAGAGCTGGGAAAGAGCCCAGCAGTAGCAGAAAGTCTGCAGATGTGCCTAGCTGGAGCAGAGTTTAGCATGTTGGGAAAGACAGGCCTATCAGACAACTGCTCGGCCCTTGAGTGGTCCAAACAAGGCCCTTAGGTATTAGGGGCTGAGCGGGAAGTTCTGCATCAATCAAACCTCTGCCTCCCTGACTGCCATGCACAGCCAATTTGGTCCTGCCTCCTTGCCTTCGTATGCCGTTCCAACCACCTCCAATGCCTCCTAAGTCTCATCCTCTCATCTGCCCCGTGTGTACCCAAAGTTCACTTTCCCAGGAGCCTTCTGTATGGGAAAAGTATGCGTTTTGGAGTCATACTGGGCTTGAGTAAGTCATTTAACTTCAATATACTTCATCTGTGTACTCATACTTGCATATCTGTAAAATGAGGAAAACGTCTATCTCCATGGCCGTAATGAGGATGAAATTAGATAAGGAGCAGAGAGTGCCTAGTGGGCATCTGACATCCACAGGCTCTCAGGAAGCATTCAAAGTATGAATGGATTCAAAGCTATGAACCTCCAAAATTCCCTCCACACAGAAAGGCCTTCTCTCCATCCCATGAAACCCTAACACCTTCTTTATTCTCCATACTTGCCATTGTAGACTCCCTACTAGAATGCCCGCCCTGCTCTCGGCCTCGCCAAGTCCCCTGTGGAGGTCCAACTCAGGGCCCAGTTCAGCACCCTCAGGCCTGGCATCCATGGCCTCTTGGGGGTATACCCAGGACTGCAGGCAGCTCTCTTGGAGGGCACGTCTGGCTGTCCACTCTGTGGGGTAAGCAAACACTCCACCTTCCCCTGTACCCTCCACAGCACCCAGGACAAAGCTGGGCACATGCAGCATGCTGGGCAGGGACTGCTGCTCAGATACCTTCAAACGCTGGCAGGTAATATAAACAAGGGATAAAAGCTTGGTGGGATAGAATAGGGCACGATGGGGCCTATGGCTAGCTGTATTTTAATTGTTTGATTGACTGGCACAAGGAAAGGCTCTATAGAGAAAGCAGTCCTGGATCACTTACTGATGACTATAGCCAGTTTAACTGGCTTCCCTTCTCTGGACTGCAGGGTCACTGTCTCTGCAAAGAGGCCAACAAACCCCGTCCAGGCAGCTCCCAAGAGGTGCAGAAGATCAAATGAGTCAGCACTTACGAGACCACTTTGAAAGCCTGAGGTTCCATAAAGACCTGAGGGACCGTGTTCAAAAGTCCTAACATTTTCCCCAAACCAGGCCCCAAATCTCAGATGATCAGGAACAGGTGTATGGCTGGAGAGGCTTTAAAGGCTCCTCCTGCCCTGCTGGGAGCCGCCTCCTATCTCCTCAGGATCTGTGGGATCTCCGGTGGCCCTGGCTCCACAAGAGAGTAGTAATTGGGTCCCCCTGGAAAACAGCAGCTGGAGGCGGCAGAAACCCTATCCCCTCCAGAGCCCTGACATTCTCATCAGTCCCTTTCCGCCTGCCTGCCAGCCAGGCCTGCAGCTTCCTGGGACCACCTGGCTTCCAACCCCTCCCCCGTTCCCATGGCTCCCTGCTGCTTCCCTCCAAGCCAGTGACTGGAGGTGCTCCAGGGCTGTCTTCCCTCCAAGGTCTTGGTGGCAGCTGCCAAGTGGCACAATGACCTCCTCAAAGCTTAGCTCCGGCGTCACCCTCATCTGGGGAAGGGGGACACTGAGCCCCCACTTGTGGCCCAACCTGTCTCCAGACAGTGAGACCAGCTGTCACCGGTCACCAGGAGCACAAGCTACCCGTGAGCAAATGTGTTCACTGGCTTCACATCAAAGATGATACTATGATAGTTACCAGGGCTCAGACACCTGCTATTTGCCCAGCACTTTCCAAATGCTCCTAACAGGTCATAGAGGCAGTGTTATTATACCCATTTTTCAGATGGAGAAACTGCAGCTCAGAGAGGTTCAGTAACTTGCCAAGAGGCAGAAATAGAATTCACTCCCAGTTCTGACTATAAACTACATGCCTGTGCTATCGAAAGGCCTCATGTGTTCACTTTGCAAACATTTACCAAGCACCTACCAAGCGCCAATCTCTGTTAGAACAGAGAGAATATAATGGTGTTCAAAATAGATACAACCCTTGCCTGCATGACGCGTATGGTATAAGAGGAGAAACAGACACTAAGGTGAAATCAGAGAAATATATAAGAACAAATAGTGACAAACACTGTAGAAGAACTGAGTCCACAGGCTCTGCCCTATGTGGGGTTGGGGAAGGCTTCCCAGGGAAGTGTCCCTTAAGCTGAATGCTGAGGGATGAATCGATGTTACCTGGGAGAAGCCGGGGAGCTGAGTGGAGAGCAGGCATGAGGAAGTGCTTCCAGATGCAGACAGCGAGTTAGGAATGAGAATGACGGGAGCTGAAACACCAGCGTGGCTGGCATGCAAGGGACCAGGTGGAAACTCCTCAGAAGAGGCTGCAGAGCCAGACCAGCCTGGGCTCTATAGGCCAGGATAGTTTGCTGTCCCCTCAAGCCACTGGAGCAAAAGCATAAGGTTGGCAACATTCCAAGGCCCACACCAGCTACAGCATGGAGACGGACTGTTCACACGCACGCACGCAACGCACACAAAGGCCTCCTGCCCACGCCAATCCAGGCACTCCCCTTCGAGCATTGGGGCACCTGTGGGCCAAGCTCCCCCTGAAACCCACATCTCGGACTAGAGCCCTTGCCCTGTTCAGCTCAGGTCGGGACCTAACAAGCTACTCTGTACAGAAACATCCTGAACAACCCCACCTGGGTGGTCAGAGACCTATCACCTGTAAACCAACACAAGCAGCAGGGCCCGGAGACTGTGTGACTGAGAGCAGGTTCACTGAGTTTCACAGAGTGAAGCTGAAACTCCCTGCATGTGCAAAGTGACAATCTTACGGGTTTCCTTTTTTCTGCAGACTTAAACGTCTCTATCCTCTTTAAACTAGCCAACTTTCATCACCGTCAAAAGTCTATACTACAGGTGAACAAGGCCGTGAAGAAAGGACTTGGTGTGGTGCCTCTGATCTCTGCGCCTTTTGCAGAGTGTCCAGCAGCACTGTGCTGGGACAGGGCACCGGAGGCCCACAGCCTCTGTGGTCGGTTGAGCCACTGTGAGGAGGGCCCAGGGAAGAATGTGCCCTTTTCAAAGGAAAATAAGTGACAGTCACTAATTATGACAACTTTATACTTCGGATCTGGATTTGCTGCACCTTTATTTTATTTATTTTTTATATTGTTTTATTTTTTTGATGCACCTTTCTTTATAGTAAGACACCAACTGCTTAAGAAATAGGATATTTTAGTTCACCCATTAACGGATACCAAGGGCGTTTTAAGAGGTCTGATGTCTTTAAAAAATGGATTAAACTCTAGATACGTTTGTAAATAAACTTATGACATGTAAAAAAATCCATATTATGCACATATTCCTTATCCTATTCTTTCAACTTTACATTTGAAAATTTTTCAAAAAAGTTTTTAAAGTTGGGGGCACCTGCATTATCTTTTTTCCCCCCTTTCTGAGACAGGATCTCACTTTGTTGCCCAAGCTGGAGTGCAATGGCGCAATCAGAGTTCACTGCAGCCTCGAACTCCTGGGCTCAAGCAATCCTCCTGCCTCAGCCTCTCAAGTAACTGGGATTACAGGCATGCATCACCACGCTCAGCTAATATTTTTATTTTTTGTAGAGACAGGTCTCACTATGCTGCCCAGGCTGGTCTCGAATTCAGAGCCTCAAGCAATCTTCCTGCCTCAACCTCTCAAAGTTTTGGAATTACAAGTGTGAGCCACCACTCCCAGCCTGCATTACCTTTATGGAAGGAAATTTGTCAATATCTGTCAAAATCACACGCATGAACCCCTTAATCCAACAATTCCACTTCGAGGATTATACTCACACATTTGCAAAATTAGATATATTTTCTACAGAAAGATCCCACATACACATCTGATTCTAAGTGCATAAAAGGATACACAAGAAGCTGGTAATATTGGAAGCCTGCGAAGAGAAAATGACTGGTTAAAGACTCGTCTACTTTCAAAACTTTGAACCATGTGTCTGTACTACCTCTTCAGTAAATTAGGAGATATATTTGCAATGGAATAATACTACCTGAGAAAAAATAGGAATGAATGAACTATGGATGCACTCACCAACACATATGAATCTACAAAACACTATGTTGTGCAAAAGAAGCCAGATACAAAAGACAGAGCATAGGGTATAATGCCACTTATACGAAACTCTAGAAAGACAAATCTAATCCATAGTGGCAGAAAGCAAATCAGTGGTTTTCCGGGGTTAGGGGTATAGTGAAGGATTGACCAGGAAGTTGCAAAAAGAGCTTTTTGGTGTGACAGGTGTTCTATATCTTGATGAGGAGTTCATTATATGAGTGTTCAAATATGTCAAAACTTACCAGAAGGCACATTTAAAATGGGTTCTATTACATGAAAATTATATCTCAGCAAAGCTGATTTTTAAACAGCAAACTATATGTGTGTGATATAAATCAATAAGCAAAAAGTTTTAAAACAACAAAAACCCTATATTAAGAGCCTAGTGGCCAGGCATGGTGGCTCATGCCTGTAGTCCTAGCACTCTGGGAGGCCAAGGAGGGAGGATCACTTGATGTCAGGAGCTCGAGAGCAGCCTGAGCAAAAGCAAGACTCTGTCTCTACTAAAAATAGAAAAAATTAGCCCGGCATGGTGGTGCTCGGGAGACTGAGGTAGGAGGATCACTTAGAGCCCAGGAGTTTGAGGTTGCTGTGAACTAGGCTGATGCCATGGCACTGTAGCCCAGGTGGCACAGCGAGACTCTGACTCAAAAAAAAGAGCCCAGTGGGAAAGACACTTGCATAACAAGCCTGAGCTTCCCAGAAAGGGATGGTTAGAATAATCACAAGAACTTGCAGGTCCAATCTGCCTGGCTGCACCCAATCAAGCCCGAGTTATTTTAAAAATAAGACTTTCTTTTATCAATCTGACAAATAATCTTGAGGACCAAACTAGGACAGAAGCAGATCCATGAGTTGGCACCTGCTCCTGACCTGCTGTACATGTTTGTCAGCAGATGATCTCTGCCCAGCAGCTCGAACCAGCAACCTCTCACAAGGGAGGATCAGCCAGTCCCCCAAGTCAAGTTCCTTAGACCTGGTAGGACTCTTAGAGGTTCCCCCATGGTGAGGCTCATGCAATCATCACCATGAGAGATGGCAGGTTCTTCCCCACTGCCCAGCAGAAGCCACTACCCCATCTCTCACTGACACTTGCTATCTGTCCCTTTCAGAGCATCAGCAGCCTGAGCAGAGGACCAAGACAGAGTTCTGCTTCCCTTCAACGCTCAGGATGGCCGATGCCAGTCTGAACATCAGATGGGCAGAGGAAAAGATTCAGGACCCAAGACCCTGCCAACAGAAGCCAGGGAGAAGCCACAGGGACCTCAGGTTCTGCCAGGTTCTGAGACACAGTTCCAAGACAAGGTGGCTATAGGTCATCCCCAGAGGCCAGGATCCTCATCCCTCCCTCCTGTCTCCCTCTCCCCCCACAAACATGTTCAGAGTATTCTCATCCTATGTGGGTGTGTGTGTATATATGTCAATGTATATGTATCATCCCTGAACACCCCTCTAGCTACTACTCTTTCTTTCCAATTTCATTTAGTCAAGAAAATTGTTTATGTTCACTGTCTACACTTCCTCACCTCCCTCAACTAATTGCAATCTGGTTGCAACACTACTCTCCTTACCCCAATGTCATAGAAACTATTAAAATAATGTCATTTATAAAAATATTCATAGCAGATTTATCATAATATGTATCAAAAAATTGAATACAGCTCAGGTGTCTAACAATAGGAGAATGGATAAACTAACTGTGTTATAGCCAAATAATGGAGTACTACTCAGCAATAAAAACAAACTACTGATACACACACAGCATGAATTAATTTCAAAATCATTATGCTGAAAGGAAGAAACTTTACCCAAGAGAGTACACCTGGTAATAATCCATTTACCTAAATTTCTAGAACAGGCAAAATTCATCTA
>CAUYRT010068432.1:0-64425 GCA_963574885.1 Lepilemur ruficaudatus
GGAGCATAACTTACATTTCAGCTTTATAAAACCAATACTTATGGTCAGTGTTTTCCACTAGGTGTGCAAAAGCCTTTAAGTGAAAGAGTATGGTGCTATCTCTGTGGGTTTGTGAATGTTGAACGAATCCCCCATATTTCATTTCTGCTATAACTTAACAATGGCCAATAGATGATATGAAATGTCACTGTCAGGGAGACTTTCATGGGAATGAACTGAAGAAAGAAGCAGAATTCCACACAATGGATCAAGCATCTTAACACCAAGCATCTTAAATTTCTGACAACCTAAAGAGATTTAAAGTAGATTGCCCATCTGTCCTCACAAGCATATTTGTTCTCAAATCACATACCTTCATTTTTCATTTGGGGTATATAGTCACTATATTTAAATATCCTAAGACTATATTAAGAGCAAAAGTCTTAATTGAAATGTGTACATAAATGCTTGTTATTGCAGAATTTGACTAAGTAGTAACATAACACCTTCATAAAAGGAAATAGCATGTTTTTTATTTTACATCTCATGTATGACAGCACAATTTGAAATCTAAAATTGATTAGTCTTCATAGCTTACTTGATTAAAAAACAGAATAGTGGCGGAAGCTTCTGAAGTATTCCCAGAAGCATTGAAAAATAAACAAAAGAGAAAAAAGTTAAATCAGCCATAAAATCCCATTAATCATATGTAGCTGGGGCTTCAGAAATGAGTCATCAAATGATCATTGGAAATTTTGAGGACATTTACTAAAACTTTAAAGTTGACTATATTCCAACTGAAAATGTTATCTGTCTAAGTAAAGGGAGAATGTTTTTACTGGAGACATACAGAACATATCTAGGCTATTTAATCTAGATTATTTGCTATGTGCTTTTTAGGTAACCATAGTTACCAGACCTAAAGGATTTACAAAAGGTGTCTATTGCAGCGGCTGGTGGCACTAGATTGATTTAACAGCCGTTTAAATGCATTAATGAATAGGAAATGAGAAATATAGGATGTGCGAAATCGTCTAGGGGGAAAAATGAGGAGAGATATAAGCATATGTGTGCACACATGCTCTAACCTCCCAGTGTGGCTGTGTTGTCCAGCACCCCTCCCCCACACACTGTAGCCCCCAGGGAGGGAGGAGTAGCGAGGGGGCAAAAGGCTCCAGCTACTCACGTTTTAGTGCAGTGTAAGGTGCAGTTAGTAAAGCCTCTGGTTAATCTGATCAATACAGGCATTCAAAATCTATAACGCAAGTTCCAGAGTAAATGTTTTGATCAAATTGGTCTTTAATTAAATTTAGAAGACAACTAAAATTTCCATTTTAGTCTAGTAAAAACAAGAAGTTTAATCAGACATCTGGCTGTTAAACATTATGTAGATAAAACATCTAAGTAATTAGTTTGTTTTCCAATATTTTAATTTGAATGTCTATCTTTAGACACAAAGTGGATTCAGAATTAGTCATGATAACTCAATTTCTTTGATTTATGAAGAAAGTGTGACTCAAAATAATGACCTATTCAATATGCCAAGGGTAATTACTTTTATGTCAGAAATATTTTTATATCATCTCTGCACTTGGTCTAGTGGTCTAATATATAAAATAAAATACATGGCAATGTACTACATAAATATAATTGAGATATACTATTGGAGATAACAAAACCTAAAGTGACATATAATTACTATTTTTAATGATATCTTTTAATGATTATGGATTTTATTTTTAAAATAGTGAATTAAAAATATATACACTATTCTGCATTACTCTGAGCATGAAATGGACTCAATTTCCAGTTGTTTCCAGCTCTCAGGAGTATATAAGGTGCTTATCTCATGTCTGAGAACTTTGACCTCCTAAACAAGCCTTGTGACCCACAGAATACAAATAATGTTCCAAGACTTGCCAGGAGTAGAAGAATGGAAGACACTATAGAAGTCATAAGTGTTTGCAAGAAGCATTTATTTTTTAACACACACACAACAGAACCATCCATTCCTAGTCAGTGTGACGGTGTTGAACTACTCCTCACAAAGATCTCACAATAAGTAGATGGAGTGAGATGTGGTTGCCAAATTAATATCAGTGAATAATAATAAAAAATTATTTGAAATTTTAATGAAAATCAGGGAGAAATTGCTGGGCAAAGAACCTCAGGTACTAGCCTTCTTTTTCTCTAATTTTTTAAACAGCACTTTATGCTAAGAAAAATTAAGACTGTCACTTTTATGCTAATCAATTCCTCATTTCCATAAGTAATTACAAATTTCAAAACCTGGAGGGCAGTTCTGCTATTACCGTTTAGAGATATCTTACATATCTAAACTGTGGTACTCAGCCTTCTTAATCATGAATAAATCCAAACTCTCTTTTAATCCCTAGTACTCCTGCAGGAATTGTGGTTTATTAGAGACTGATTTCTTCTAGTCAGTAGCTCCCATGGTTCAAATTCAGTAACTTTTATAGCTCGTTTTCTCCTCTATATCTTCTCAACTAATGCCTAATTGACTAGTATCTTGAAGTCTTTCCTTTGTTATAAAGTTAAACTTGAATTTATTTTATCCCGCATTCCTGAAATAAATTTTGGCGTTTTAGCATAACGTCCTGGAGAGAGTCTGCAGCAAGTTTCCCTATTCACACTTAAGAATCACAGGATTTTTAAGATGACCAGATTTCCCTCTTCCCAGAATATGGTTTGTACAGTTTAAAAAAAAAAAAGTCTTTAAAAAATGTTCATCACCTGAGTAGCTTCAAGAAAAACTTGTTTAAATATTATTTGTTGTGTTCAGTTCAGTTTTTCAGATTTTCTAAGACAACGTTTTGGTTGCTCACCATATTCCACAGTAATTTCTCCCTAACATCAAGATAACATTAATTTTACCATTTAATTTGGTATTTCTTTGTTTGGCAGCAGATAATTTTGAGGTAAGGGAAGGAAGTTAGTAGGTAAAGACTAAAAACAAAGTGATGGTAGACATAACATTTAGAAAAAAAGTTTTTCCAAACAGAAAAGTATATGTATCACTGAATCAATGAACAGTTTATCTATATTTATGAGTAAAGATACCTTCTGCAGCTGCCACAAATTCATGTGGCAGTTACACAGTTTCTAAACTTAGTATATAAAAGTGGTGCTAACTAAATGGGTATCTACTCTTTTAAATATCTCTTTGAAATATCAAAAGCTCATATAAAAAATGAACTATCTGTGGCTAATGAATATATCAATATAGGTACAAGGTAAGAATTGGTTAAAAATATATCAAGATGAGCTGGACATATCCATAGAAGATGGCTTCATTTTTTTTTTTTTACAAGGTACCCAAACATTTTGGCCAAATTCCTTTTAGAAAAGAGGAATAATTTATTATATCTCCCCCCTTGGACCCTTCAAAAGCTTTACAAGTTCCACAAGTAAACATCAGCACTTTCTCCAGAGTAGTTAATATCTTCCAGCACAAATTTACAGAAGGAAAATATCATAATACAAATATTACAGTTTATTTATTCATATTTGATGGTTTTGGAAAATATACGTGCATTTCTGGTTTACATTTTGTCAAATGAATGTAACTTTTGAATATTTTGTTTGTTTGGAGTAAGGAAAACAGTCTGGTCCATGAGACTTGCAACATTGATTGCATTTCACCAAGATGTCAAAACAGGAAGAACTTCTGGCATAATCAGCACTGATGATAGCATAAGAAAATACTGGCTGATCTTTCTGATGAACAATTCTATTAAAGGACAATCTATTTAGTTTGATTTTAAGAGCAATGATGGGAGTCATTCCAATCAAATTTGTTGCTTGCATATTGAATTTCCCAAACCTATTAATCTGTGACTGTGAATGGAGTTATTTTTATGTGGTCATATACTTCAAATAAATACTTAAAAATAACACCTTAGGAAATTACTCTTTCAAGATGCTCAACAGTAGAGTAGTGGTGCTTTATAACAGGTGAGAATGTAGCCTACACAAAAGATCCTCTGTGTAGCTAGAGGATCCTTTAAGACTTAGCCATTTGTTATGGATCAGGAGAAAAGGGTGCTGACCAAAATAAGGGCAACTGAATCTAACTTTAACTTTTCCGTAACTAGCTGTATAAACATGGGGAAAATCGCTTAGACTTTCTTCAACTCTAAAACAGAACTCCACACTGATCAGAATGGTTTGGAAGATAAAATGAGATAATATAGAAGAAAAAGGATTGAAAAGTTTAAAACTATAAAAGCTAATCTGTTGATTACTAATAACATGTAATAAGTTGGATGATTATTTCCAAACTAACCTAGAAGTTGTATGACTTAGGATATTGCTGGTCTTCCATTGGTCCTGAATAGACATTTTTTATTTCCCTGAAGATACACAGGAAAAAGCATTTCACAAGCACCATTTCCCTGCAAAAACAGGTAATTTAGTTTCCCAAGTGAATTTTAAATTTTACATGAAGCACTTTGATCAGTTGCGGTTCACGTACACTAACTGGATAGCAGAGAGATCTCCAATTTACTCTGCCAAGAGGACATCTGTGTGTGCCTGCTTGGAAAACGATGCCATCCCCCAGTGATTTCAGGATTTACTGGGATTTGCCCTACAAAGGCATCAAGTGTATGGGGGCAGAGTGCAGAGCGGGGGTGGGAGTTGGGCTGTGTCCTCAAATTCCTCACATTTCCACTGCTCTACCCACACTGCATGGGGCTTTTGCAGGGTCATGTCACTTTTTGTGGAAAGGATCAAAGAGCAGAAGTGGTAGAAATCAATAGAGAGGGGAAAGGGCTAGTGTGGAAAGACCAAGAGCGGGAAGACGAATACGGGGGAGATTAGCTAGAGTGCTGTGAGATAGGGAAATAGCAGGCTTTACAGGTTTTTGGGCTTTAGTATTTTCTTCTGCTTACGAGCTTTGTGGAATAAATTCATGTCTGTTGGCTTCCTATCTTCTGAAACCATTGTTGAGAAGGTAGGAAGCAAACAGAGCAAAAAGGGAAAGGTGGCACCACTGTTCAGTGAACTAGGGGCCAGTCTTCAAGCTTCCCACTGTGTTTCAGCGTGTGTGGTGTTTCTTGCAAACTCTCCATAAGGCTGCTAGCTTGTGGAGCTTCTTCCTGGCTGGGGGAAGAAGTGCCCATCAGCTCAGCCAGGTCATTGTGCATTCTGGCCCTCAGCAGCTGTTTCAAGATAAAACTCCTTGGTCCCCAAAGTTATGTCCAAACCTCAATATCCAGAACTTGGAAAGAAAGAAAGCAGCAGAATGCAGTTCCAGTTAAAATTCAAGTCTAAAAGAAATATGAGAAGTCAGGAAGCAGGCCAACTCACAGAATGTAAGGGAATCACTGAATGTAGGGACCCACAAGCATTGGTCTAAACCAACACTCCACTATGTCTCTAAATTACCTCTTGTGCCTAATCTTCCCTGTCTGGAAAACGGGAATGTAATATGCAAAGCTCTGGTTTTTGGAGAAAGTTTGAAAGAAATAATATATTAATAGATAAAGTATTGAGCACACTGTCTGGCATATAATAAATGCATTAATGATAATTACTATTAAGGCCAAAACTGAATACCTTCTTACTGTACTAAGTCCAGGTTGACTGTTACTGTAATTTTTAAATTAAGATCAACTGAGTATAAATGTTTCTTCCTCAAAAATGTATGTAAAGCTTTCCTTTTCCAGAGAAGGGCTCTTTTTGCTCATTCAGAAAGCAGTCCAGATTGAGACTGTCTGTATTCAGTTTTGTGGTAGTATTAACTTTGTCAACTCATAGCATTGTTTTGCCAAAAATCCTTTTTTTCCTTTTAAATGAAGAAAAGTAAATTACTTACCAAATTGGTTTATGCTAACGCCTGAAAAAAATATAGTAACTCTGCATCTAAATTTAATCAAAGAATAACAATGTTGAGAAATATCTTGGCAAGGAATGTGTTTGGAAAGTACAGAATTTCTCATTTGATAATTATTTTGTTTATTGAGAAAAAATAATACTTACAATTGCAAAATTTGCAAATTCACATAAAGATGACTATTTTTTCCAGAATGTAAATATTATTTCAGTTTGAAGGCAGTGAAAAGAGGGACAATGAACAGCATATGCTTTCATTCAGCAATGTGTAATGATTAGCCACTATGTATCATGCACATATTAATCCAAAGATTAAATTGCCCACCAGGGCACTGCCAAAATTAAGACATGCCAGATGTCCTAGTGCAGGAAGCAGTAGGGTCTGGATTGTGGTTGGGAAGTGGGGAATGCTTTGTTAAAGGTTTAAGGAAGTGTCACGACAGAGCTCTGGCAGCTTGGGAGAAGGGGGCGTCTTGCCCCACTGTTGCTGGGATTCTTCTTTCCCCAGCACAGGGTGTGGCACATAGCAGGCCCTCCATGTCCAGCTTTCTGCTCTGTTTCCAGCTCTCAGCTGTGCCCTCTGTTTTCAGGAGACGCCATGGGAGCAGCTGGGCAGCGAAGAGCAGCCTCTGCTTAGGGAAGGACACAGACGTAGAGAACTGGGCTGCGGTGGCTGTTGTCAGTGCAGTGCAAAGCATGGCTGGGTCCTTATGCCAGGATCACCCTGGCAGTTTCCTAAAAATGCAGATTCCTTTAGCTGCAAAGAACAAAATCCTGGGTATGCACAGGTGCTCATGAGCTCTGAGACTTATTTGCTTTATTTTTTTTGAAGGAGGGTAAAAATAAATCATAAAATAATGGCAGTAGAGCTAAACCCTTGTTTTCTTAAGTGCAGTTTAATATATAATCTACCACTTGGGCCTTGCTTTTAAAAGGCACAGATTTCACATCAGCCTTTGAAAGAAACATTTCTAACAGTCCTTTTCCTTGTTTCCTTTTTTCCCTTAAATCTTTTTGTTATTTGTGCTTGTCTGGTCTTCCAATGAGAAGGTATTGGTAAGCTACAGACATACCATTCCTGGCAATAATGACTAAAATCATTGGTTTCAAGGCCTGACCCTGCAACTTATTAGTTGGGGAACTTGGGCTAGTCTCTTAACCTCTTGGGTTCCTGTGTTTTCAAATCCTCATGAAATGGAATAACTTCTTGAATTGAAGAGTAAATGAGGTATTATGCTAAAGAGCTAAACAGATTATGGCCTGGAAGTGCTTGATAAATTCCTGGAATCCCCACAAACCTTATTCCAATGCACTGCCAATCTCATCCTTTCTCAAACTTTCTCTAATTCTTCTAGTCTCTTGCCTTTGTGGGTAATGCTCTTCTCCTCTTCCCCCAACTGCTGAAGGAACATCCCATCCTTTCAAGATCTAGTCCAATGACACCTCTCTTCTGGCCTTCTCTCCCAGTCCCCATCTTAGTTAGCCCACCTCTCTTTCTGCTGGAACATACTTCTCTCATAACACATATGCAATTGAACCATAATCATGTGCTTGCTTATCATGCCCACCAGACTGTGTGAAACATAGTCATTTTTAAGTCCTCAACACTCAGCCGTTGCCTGGCACACAACAGATGATCAAACTACATATACGCACACTCACACAGTATACACATGCATATACATATATGTATACAGTGGCTGGATAAGATAGATGCCTGCAAGGATGCCCCGAAAGGGGTAAAAATGAGTGTGCTCTGAAGGAAGCGATGGGCTTTTGAGAGCAGTGTAGGGTCCCTTTCTCCTTCCCCTCGACCCAGTACTTAGGCGCAGAGCTGGGAACGCACGGACTCTGCCACAGGTACGTCGGGTTTCCCCATTTGGGGACGCAGCTCCGCAGGGCACCGGCAGGGGGCGGCGTTGTCCCGCAGCTGGATGCTCCCCGGGTGACAACCCCGCACCCCACTCCCTCACCCCTGAGCCGCGCAGCTTGAGTGACTAGGCCGGGGCTCCCCCAGTTCAGAGGAGACCGACCGTTTCCGCTTCCCGGCTAAGCGGCCTGCGTGGCGCAGGTTCCCTGGAGTTCTCCCTTCTGACCCCACTTCGGCCTTCCGCAGCCTCTGCGTGAAGGTGAAGCCGCTCTGGGTTAGTCTGGAGAGGCTGCCAGCGTCCGGAAGAGACGGCAACAGAAAGCTGGGAGCTTTCTCGCAAAGATCGGGGGACCGGCGCGTGCGCCTGGGAATAAGCCTCAGCTCTGCCGAAGCCACCGAAGCTGAAGGGGAGAAAGTCTTTTTACCCTTTCAACTTGCACTGCTACGTCTCGTGGGAAACCAAATCATATCCCACTGACATTTCTATTCACGAGACATGGACACCCCTCAGCTGGCTGCTACAAACACGCTCGGCCGCCGCCGCCGCCGCCCTCTCCTCCCCTCGGCCGCGCCGCGCTCGCCCGGGGCGCGCACCCCGCGCCGCGCTCGGCCCGCCCCGTCGCCGGCGATTGGCTGCTCGCCCGCGTCTGCCCGGTGACGCGCGCCGGCCCGCCGCGCGCCCGGAGCCACTCGCGCGCGGGGGCCGGACGCCCGCCCGCGCCCCGCGGCCCCGCCCCGCGTCTCCTCGGAATCGCCCCAGCTCCCCGGCGCTTCACGAGGTTTCGAGAATCGAAACCCAGTTATCAGCAAGCCCTTCCCACTCAGGCAGGCAGATGGACTCGAGTGGACAAGTGGGCTCACTAGCCCACGTTTGGACTGGTGTATTAACGGAGTGAACGGTCCGGCCATACACCGGCACACTGTTCAAAAGGGAGGTCGTGAGGGGCCTTGGGAGCCCCAACGTTACGTTCTACTGACGGGTTGTATCCCCCAGAATTGCGTTTGGGAAGTTTCTGCAGTTGCGTGATTTTAGTCGTGGTCCGGTTTTGAGGTGGTTTTGAGGACCCCTTATGACTCCTGGGGCATTTTAAGTGCTTCCATGGAGAAAAGAGGCGTGTGGGGGGCGCACATAAATTAAATATATATATAAACACACGCGCACAAATACGCACGCACGGATCCGCACACACATACAGCCCAGGGCCTCCCACCCCGCAGCTGTCACCCCCGCAGCGCCAGCGCGGGCCGGCGGCTGCGCCGGGCGCCGGGCGGGCAGGGACTGGGGGGAAGGGGGCGGCGCCCTATGCAGATGAGGAGGGTGTGGCGAGCGCGCCGCGCCGGGCCCCGGAAGCGCGGAGAACCCCGGTATAAAAAAAGTACTGAAGACATTTCCCCCGCACAACTGCTAAAGCTCCCGAGACGCGAGCGCGTGCGGCAGCAGCGGCAGCCGCCACCTCCGGGACTACCACAGCTGGGGCGGCAGCGGCGCGGGCGGGGACGAGGGGCGGGAGCGGTGCGCGCAGGCGGCGGGGGTCTGGGAAAGACCGAGTCGCCAGCCGCTGCCGGAGCGCACTCGCCGCTTCTGGAAGTGTTGCCGCCTCGCGGTCTCCCGCTCGCTGCGCTCCTGGAAGGGGCGGCCGCCTCCAGGTGACACAGACGGGACTCTCGCTTGCGCTTTCCAGATGCATCAGAGATACTTTTGGTGCGGGGCTGCTCTGCGGGGCGCGGCGCGCGGCTGGGGACCGTGGGGGCCGGGGAGGGAGTGTCTCTGAGGAACCCCCAGGCCAGGGGGCGACCCTGGAAGTGGGGGGCGCGCTCTTCCTCCTCACGGGCCCCTGCCCTCCGCTGACGCGGGTCCTTACCGCGCTCTTTCCCCTCTCTTATCTTTTAGGACTGACCAGGGCCAAGTGGCGCTCGACGGGTACTACATGGCGGAGAGCGAAGGGTACTTTGCCATGGCCGAGGACGAGCTGGCCGGCGGCCCTTACATCCCCCTGGGCGGCGACTTTAGCGGCGGCGACTTCGGCGGCGGCGGCGGCTTCGGCGGGCACTGCTTGGAGTATTGCGACAGCCCCACGGCGCACTGCAACGTGCTGAACTGGGAGCAAGTGCAGCGGCTGGACGGCATCCTGAGCGAGACCATTCCCATCCACGGCCGCGGCAACTTCCCCACGCTCGAGCTGCAGCCGAGCCTGATCGTGAAGGTGGTGCGGCGGCGCCTGGCCGAGAAGCGCATCGGCGTCCGGGACGTGCGCCTCAATGGCTCTGCCGCCAGCCACGTCCTGCACCAGGACAGCGGCCTGGGCTACAAGGACCTGGACCTCATCTTCTGCGCCGACCTGCGCGGGGAAGAGGAGTTTCAGACTGTGAAGGACGTCGTGCTGGACTGCCTGTTGGACTTCCTACCCGAAGGGGTGAACAAAGAGAAGATCACACCACTCACGCTCAAGGTAAAGCTACCGGAGACGGACTTGGGTCCGGACCGGCTGGGCCGAGGTGCGGTGGGAGGGGGCAGAGGGGCTTCGGTTAAATGCCACGAATCTGTGGCTATGACGGGCTCGGGCGCGCTTATTTCATTAATTTTTTTTTTTAATTTTAGAAGAGTGAACTAAGGTGTGTGGACGATGTTGAGTGTTTCAGTTTACTGGATGCTTCAGCGCCACAACTCTTCTCCCGCTTCCTCCTCTGCCCTCCCTTCTCTTCCTTCTTCTTATGTTTTAACTCTTGGCTTTCCTTGCGGGAGTCTTGTCTAGAGTAGATTCTGGTGCTTGGAAGAATGAAATGATGTAAATAATTCTTTGAGTCATTTTATGATCTGGTCTTTAGCAGCCTGAAACAGAACTGAGTCAACGGGTTTTTTATTGTACTGGAAAATGTGAATAGGTTTCGTAGCTGCATTCAGCTGACTCCATGTGTTAAAGATCTGGTGGTTCTCCGTGCTGGTTCACGCATTAAGCGTAGAGTGCTACTGCCTCCACCTCCCACTTTGGTTCAAGACGAGTTTTATATAATTAGTTAAAATTGTCTGAGGAGGAAGCCTCCCAGAATATCGTAATTTAGTACATATTTGGTTGTAAGTGTAGAATACCCTTGGGGAGATACACAAGATACTGATAACATTGATTGCCTCAGGGGGAGGGGAGCTGGGTGGCTGGGGACAAGGGTAATAGGCAGACTAACTTACAGCTGAATGCCCTTCTGTGTCTTTTGAATATTGTGTGGGTACTGTGTGAATATTGTGCCTATTAGACCATTTTCAAAAAAATAACATTTAAAAAGTCAGACATGACAACAGAACGTCTTAGTACTGTGCTACGCCTGCCAAAAGCCTCAAACTATTACCTCTACTCTCTTTCCCAGACAGTAAAACTACTCGTTAAATGTATTTTTTTTCTGTTTTCAGCAGACTGTTTAAGCCTGTAGGTAGTGTTTTGCTGTTGACAAAACAAAAGGGAAAGAGCAAAATAATTCTCAGTTGTGAAGCGGATGTATTTATTTATCTATTATTGTTTTTTCGTTTCGCTCATCTTGTTTTATCTTTTGAATCGTAGGAAGCTTATGTGCAGAAAATGGTTAAAGTGTGCAATGACTCTGACCGATGGAGTCTTATATCCCTGTCAAACAACAGTGGCAAAAATGTGGAACTGAAATTTGTGGATTCCCTCCGGAGGCAGTTTGAATTCAGTGTAGATTCTTTCCAAATCAAATTAGACTCTCTTCTTCTCTTTTATGAATGTTCCGAGAACCCAATGACTGAAACATTTCACCCCACAATAATCGGTGAGAGCGTCTATGGCGATTTCCAGGAAGCCTTTGAGCACCTTTGTAACAAGATCATTGCCACCAGGAACCCAGAAGAAATCAGAGGGGGAGGCCTGCTTAAGTACTGCAACCTCTTAGTGAGGGGCTTTAGGCCTGCCTCCGATGAAATCAAGACCCTTCAGAGGTATATGTGTTCCAGGTTTTTCATCGACTTCTCAGACATTGGAGAGCAGCAGAGAAAACTGGAGTCCTATTTGCAGAACCACTTTGTGGGATTGGAAGACCGCAAGTATGACTATCTCATGACCCTTCACGGAGTGGTGAATGAGAGTACGGTTTGCCTGATGGGACATGAAAGAAGACAGACTTTAAACCTTATCACCATGCTGGCTATCCGGGTGCTAGCTGACCAAAATGTCATCCCTAATGTGGCTAATGTCACTTGTTATTACCAGCCGGCTCCTTATGTAGCAGATGCCAACTTTAGCAATTACTACATTGCACAGGTTCAGCCAGTATTCACGTGCCAGCAACAGACCTATTCTACTTGGCTACCCTGCAATTAAGAATCATTCAAAAACGTCCCGTGGGGAAGCCATTTCAGACAAGATAGGAAAGAAAGAAAAAAAAAAAAAAGACAAGGGAAAAAAAAAAAGAGAGAGAGATAGAGAGTAACCCAGCCCTGATTAGGGATGTGTTTTGTGCAATGATGATATGCTCCTGGTTTTAAGCTTGGCAAAGCTTGTGGATCTTTTAATAGGTATGGGAGCATGATGTTGAAAGGTTCCCCTTCCCTAGAGCTCTCCTTATTCTCCTACTCAATTGGATTCTATTCTGAAAATGAAGAGACCTGTCATTAAAAGCAACCAGTTTCTCCTAAGATAAGAGAAAAAAATGCTTGATGACAATATGGGTTTGCAGTATCTGCTCCCATAGCTTTGCCATAGGAAAAAAAAAGTGGAAGGTTTCTTTTAAGATGAAATTCATAAAAGGGAAAAATATAGAGGAAAAAAGATCTCACCCCAATTTGTTTATCAGCTAAGAAGTTCAGATAGTGACAATCCAGGAAGTATGGGAACTCCAACATTGGAATTACTATCTGAGGCTTGTAGCAAGTACTTTCTGTGGAATGATCCTGTTGTGCTGACAGAAACGGCTTGCTCCGAATGAACAGTAGTAGGTTGGTGCAGTTCTCATAACAAACAGCAGAACTTATGATGACACAATCCATTAATTCCAGCTGCGTGCATAGCTCGCATTTTTAAAATGTGAAAATGCAAGCAAATACAGCTGTAGCAAAGAAAGTATGCTCAAGGACCAAAGATTTAACAGCTAAAAATACCCAAGTAGAAGAGATATAGTAGAATATATAAAGAGTTACTATATTTGTTACACACCAATATTCATCAAAGTGCCTGTTGCCTTCTGAAAATTTGAAGTGGCAAAATTATTTTATGGTTTAATGATTATTTTATCAGGGACTGACTCAAGAAGAAAATAAAACAACACATAAGCTTGTGAATGGTGGAGAAAATGCCCTATTTTTTCTTGGCAAATACTTGTATAAAGTCAACATTGTTGGTGTGATATTATCGTAGATACATGTGTATGTGTGTGTGTGTTATGTGTATATGTATACATATGATTATGTATACACACAGTACATTGACTATGATCTAGAATAATATATCAAATAGGAAATGTTTAAATACTGTGTGCTTTTATGTTTTCGACAGGATGACATGAGTCGTGGGCATATTGCAATGATGAATTAAAATCTACATCTAAAAATATTAAAGCAACTGAAGGAGGGAAACAAGTAATATATTTTATAGGAAGAGCAGAAGTTCTACAGTTTTAGTGAGTTTTTTTTTTTCTTTTTTTGTGAGCCATAGAATTTTACAAATGGGAGAATATTTGTTTGGCAGAGCACTCTTTTTTACACTGAACTGCCATTTTGACAGTTTGAACCCATTTTTTTTTTTAAATAATTGCATGCCTCCATGATGTTTAATCTAGTGGATCATGGATCAGTGATAGGCTACTTAAATCCCTGACTGCTAAAAAGAATTTCTGGTGATCAGAACACTACTTATTAATATTTAAATGAATTTTTTAGTGAATGAATTCTGCATTTCTGGACCACTAGAATTTAGTAAATGTGAAATGACCCTTTTTAAAGAGTATTTGCACAATTGCTTAAAATTTATATATGAGATATATATTATATATAACATTTTATAAATTCATGTCGATATGAAACATCTTTGATCTGGTTGTCACACTGCATTCAAATATTTAGTACTGTACTTTAAGTTAAATCACTTTGCATTAAATCAAATACAACTTTATTTTCTCTTTTACAAGATACCAGTTACACTTTTGTGAAATGAACTAGCGTTGCTATTTCAGTTCAATGACAGCTAATCCTAAAACCACCCCTTCTCCCAGCCATTAGTTCCTCTAGACACTGGTCTCTGAAAATGCATTTGTTAAAAACAAAACTAACATATAAAAACCTTTACTTTGTGTTGTAAAACAGCCACATAATCCCCAACAATCCTAGTGGATGACTGCTTGCTAATATAATTCCTCTAAAGGGCCAGTCGGAAGACTTTTGTTACCAGTTAAAGAGGGAATGGGAAAGAAAACAGTATCCTTCTATTGGCAGTGTAATTTGTTTGTTTGTTTATTTGGGGATCCCTCATATGCCTTGTGCTAGGTTAATCCAGGTTAATCTGTCTGGACTATCTTTTGTTCATCTTTCTTTGAAGCCTTAATGGGAACCTGATGGGTTTGCTGTAGCGGTTTCCCTGTGAATTCTGTGAGAGCTGTCACGGTCCCTGCACTGCCACTCAGTTTTCTAGGGAACTCTTCCTACTCCCACCTCGGCTCAGTCTCCCTCATTCCAGCCCTGGGTTTGAAAAATTAGTTGCAAATTCCCAGGAAATATTATTTGGTTTGCAGATTAAGCCTGGCACTCACCAGTCAGAAACCAGGGCTCCCCCTGCTTAGCTGTTTGGAAGTTTTCTAAAACAAAACAGAAAACTCGGGGAGCGCTTGCTCGCTGGGGAACGCAGGAGCAGCTGGTGATCTCTTTTTTTTCTCACTCTAACTCTTGATAAATGAGTCGCCTACTATTTTAAAGAGTCTGGAGGTCTCTGGCTCTGCCATAGCAACAACCTGCTGTTAATTTATGACACATGTTTTTGTTTGGAGGAGCCTTATTTGAAAATACACTTTTCCTTTATTTTCTCAAATATTTATATTCTTTTCTTGCTTACTTCAGGGTTGGTAGCTCAGTTGGAAGTGCCAGCACCTGGCACCTATTCATATAGAACAGGCTGTACTCAAGGCAACCTTCAGCATTTACTTTACGACTTACATAATTTATTTCTGTTTTGTGTGTACTATAGTCTTGTGCATATGTAGTTGAACACACAGTGAAATATATGTCTCTCTTTGTGGATGTGTGGCCTAAAAATTTGAATGTCTGATGAGAGAGAGCCATGTGTATAGGTCAGAGAAAACAACAGCTCTCAACTCCCAATTAGTGCCTGTGATTTGTTTGCTTTTGTGTTTACCCAGCCTAGTGTGCTGTTACTTTAAAACAGGAAGAAAGTTTATCTTCTGGAGGCTCTTCTCACCTGTCCAGTATGGCATGTCAGAGAACACTTAACCTGTGACAATGCCTTTATGAAAAGTTTACTTCATTTGCAGTAAATCCAGCTGCCTCAAGAACTCCTATACCAAGACGGACTTTTCCCTTCCAGAAATGGGATCAAATATCTGCTCACTTTGGTATTGGGTGGACTATTTTCCAAAAATGCAAGGATAGAAGAATATCTGTAATCCAAGCCAAGGAATGAAATGAAATGAAAAATGAATATACTATTTTTACCACCCTTTTCTGTTAGCTTATTGTTGGTTGCTTTTCTATGTGTAAAGTTGTTTTCAATGCAGTGCTTGTTAAATAAATATTGTGAACTATTTTGTAAATGAAATGTATTATGTTGAAAGCTGTCAGCAGTTCAAAAATAAGCTTTTTGTTGTGGAAGGTGAAGTGTGTAGATGAAACCAAAAAGCCAAAAAAAAAAAAAGTAATTTCATATATAGCACCTCTTGAATATAATCTTTCTTTAAAATTTCATTTAGCATAGCATTTTCAGTGCTAATAAAGAAACTCTATGTAGTATTTTGTTATAATAATGGCTTTTTAACATAGTAAATGGTAAAGTACAAAGTCAGAAAATGTCAAGTTAACTTGGGAGACTTGTTGCAAAGCCTTGCAGAATGGAGGAGGCTCTGCCCACTGGCTGTCTCTCCCTCCAACCTCTCTACCACTGTTGCCTGCTCTGAGGCATCCTGTTGCAGCAAGCTGTACCTTGGGTCACTCTTGAAATATTTTGACTACAGACTGTGCAGGCAGAAAAGGAGTTGATGGAAAATGTACTCTTAAAAACTGACATGTTTGAATCAGTGCTAGAGGGAACAGATTGTGAATTTTGTTTACAGCATCCAATATTTGGATTTTTTTTTTTTTGTAAATAAAAAGAAGTTATTTTTTTCTATTGATTTGTGTTTGCTGTTTAGGGTGTTCTGTACTGCCTAATGACCATGTCCTCTGAATCTCAACCCATGTCCATTAGAAAAGACAAGGCAGTATGTGGAGAAGACCAGCCTTCAGCAACTTTATGACTAGAGCACAGCAAATGAAAACATTCAGCTTTCAGCCAGCCCATCTCTGACTGGCTCAGTTAGCTCCAAAAGAATCTAACTAATAGATGCCAACATTTTTTGTCTAGGTATTAACTTAGCAGTGTTAAGTAACCTGGAAGTCAGAGCTGTTTTCCAGTATCAGTAGAGACTCATGGCTCTGGACTGCAGGGCTCTAGTAGCCCTGAGCAGTCTTGGTCTTCCTGAGTAGCCTGAGGGCTGTGATTCTGTCATCAGTGGTTACATAGATTGTGATTGAGGCTCTGTAGTGTTACTTAGAGTGTCTCAGTTGGAGTGAGGAGAATAAGTGTTGGTAGCCAGGAACTGGAAGGGGAGGTGTAGAGAGGAGGCAGAACAATCCCGTGGTCTTATATATTGTACTCCGCGTGTGTGTCTGTGAGGTGCAAGGAAGTCGCCCTTTTGGTTCGCATCTAATGTAACTTCACCTATTCAGATTGCTAGGAGCCATACATTTATATATTGATTAAAATTTTTTCTTTGTGTAAGTTTGGAGACTTTCTCAGTATGAGTAGCATGAGAATTTGGTAAGCCTAGGCTACCATAGGACATACTTGTGGTTTTAAAAACAATTTCAAGTTGGATAGAATGCATGGTTGACACTGAGTCTATGATCGAGCCACTCCTGGCATTAAAAGCCAACTTCCCTCACATATACAAAACATCATAAAAGTACAAGGTGGTTTTTGGTTTGATAATAGTATTTGTGTGTCATTCTGTTCTTCGTTTGTTGCAACCTCTTCATTCTACAACCAGTTCCTCTGATGTCTGTGATCATCACATAATTATTTTTAAACAAATGCTGAAGAAGGATGGTATATATTAATCTCCTCTTAGATTAAGGTATACCTTGCCATTTATAATTGAATTACCAGGCTGCACCTAGTTCTTCTTTTCCTTAGGAAACTCATTCCCTAAACATTCAACTCCTTTAGTAAAAAAAAAGAAACGACAAAATATTAATACCTAAAAAGCAAAAACAAAGGAAATTTAAAATCATAGTCTTTATAAAGTAGAATAAAGATTGTGAAAATCATCAATTCCAAAATTAAACTGTAATTTCCTCCTTAGAACCAAATTTGAGATTAATGGCATGAATACAGTATCCTTAAGTCTACATGCAGATAAAAGAGTAGAAGGAGACATGGTTTTAAAAAGACAGTGGCTTTCACCTAGTAGGGCCCAGGTCTTGGTTTCTAATGCCATTCTCCAATGAAAGGAGCCAGGGCTCCTTGGAGAAGTGGCTGAAGCTAGGGCTGGAGAAGGAAATACCAAGAGAAAATCCAAGAGAAACCTGGAGCATCTGCAGTTTCAGAAAGCAAGGATGTGATGAGTAAAAAAAAAAAAAAGATAAAAACCACAACGTTGGGCATGGGGAAACATTTCAAAGGGTCATAGGAGCCAACTGAAAGAGCTTCAATGGCAAAGCTGGAACAATCTGAGCAAAAAAATAAATAGTATTGGATTATAACCCAAAGTATAAGATATCCATACATCACAGTGATATAAATAAATGGGGGCGAAGACACAAATTTCCTGTGCAGAATTCCAAATAATCTGTGTAGATACTGCCCCCTCAAGGAGATGGAGGTTAACTTCCCACCTCTTAAGTGTGGGCTGTGCAGAGTGACTTCCTTCCAAAGAGTACTGAATGGAAAAGGAGGGAAAAAGAGAAATGTACCATTCAAAAAACCTGACAAATGCTACCTTAGCCAGGTGATCAAGGTCAACATCAATAGTGATGAGTCATGATGATAGTAACCCTTGTTATGATGTGATAAGAATGGCACTTCACCTCTGCTGGGAGGTCTTCCTCCCCAAAGCCCATAATTGCCCATCTAATTATGAGAAAGAATCAGAAAAACCTAAATTGAGGGGCATTCTATAAAATACACTAGACCGGTATTCCTTAAATAACAGAAACAAGCAAAGTTTGAACATTACCATTGCCAAGAGAAGCCTAAGAAGACAAGACAAATAAATGTGATGTGATATTCTGGATGGGATCCTGCAACAGAAAAGGGCTTCAGATAAAACCTAAGGAAATCTGAATAAAGTGTTATTGCAATAGTAATATTTCGATACTGGTTCGTTCGTTGTGACAAATGTACCATACTAACATAGGACATCAATGATAGGAGGAACTGGGTGTGGGTATACAGGAACTCTGTATGATCTACACAATTTTTCTCTAGAACTATTCTCAAATAAAAAGTTTATTAAAAAATGAAGACTGGGTGACCCCTGCTATTTCTAGGGAATGATTTCATTTGTAAAAATAATGGTGACTTTTATTTTTTAATGTCTCTGTACTTAAAATTTTAGGAGATCATATGAAAGAGTGACAGTAAAATGATGTGTTTTACTTAAAAGTTCTAGAGAAGTTTTACCTACAAGTTTTAGGGAAAGGGAAGGGGGTTGATGAGAGCTGAGTTCTACAGGCAATATTTTCCTGTAGAATAGTAGTAGGAATTAATAGCATCTTAGAGTTTTAAGGAAGGAGAATACTAAAAAAATGTAACTACAAACTGTTATGTAGTTATTTATAAGCACAGGGTTGCTAAAATGAGCCGGGGGCTAAGCTTTCATAGCCCAAATATCCCCCCCAAAAAACCCCAAAACCTGAAAAATTGGGAATTCATTGCAAGGGAGAAAATTATGCAGTTTTTTAAAAAATACTAAGGGAATCTAATTTAATGGAGTATTGCAGTGAATTATTATTTAATGTAAATAACCACTTCCATAATTTATCGCTTACCTAAGCTTATCTTTTCACATAGCAGGCTTTCTTTTTTTTTTTTTGAGACAGAGTCTCGCTCTGTTGCCCAGGCTCGAGTGAGTGCCATGGCATCAGCCTAGCTTACAGCAACCTCAAACCCCTGGGCTCAAGCAATAATTCTGCCTCAGCCTCCCAAGTAGCTGGGACTATAGGCATGTGCCACCATGCCCGGCTAATTTTTTCTATATATTTTTAGTTGGCGAATTAATTTCTTTCTATTTTTAGTACAGAGGGGTTCTCGATCTTGCTCAGCCTGGTTTCGAACTTCTGACCTTGAGGTGATCCACCCGCCTCGGCCTCCCAGAGTGCTAGGATTACAGGCGTGAGCCATCGTGCCCAGCCAGCAGGCTTTCTTAAAGTGGAGGGACACCTGCACATAAATTTACTTTCCCAACTCAATTATTGGCATTCAAAATTGTTAAAAATGTAGTTTTAAAAAGTAGATACTCTTAGTAATTTTTAAAAGCAATAATTCCAGCTCAGCAATTTATGAAGTTATGATAAGGCCTGTGCTTTCTTGCTTAGAGACATGGAGCACCCTGAACTCCAGGAATTTATGAGCATGGGGCTAAGTTATTTCTAATCTCAATTATGGAAAGTTCCCTTTAGGATCCCCTTCAGAAACTATTGATTTTCCAGCACAGTGTGTACTTATCAGTAATGCCAAGATTTTGTGGCATCATCTGGCCATGTCATTAGAAAACGGCTGAAACTCTATTTTTTTTTTTTAGCAAAATTCAGCGTAATAGACTTCACTAGCTACTGTGGATAATTCCATTCAATGTATTAATCCAGAATTACATTACGCTCTGGAGTTTCTACCTCTATATTTCTTCAAAGAAGGTAAAAAAGATCATGGCTTATATGTTCATTTCAATAGGGAATAGTTAAACACTATTAAAATAGTGTAATAGCGTTTTGAGAAAAGGAGAGAAACAAATTCAATCAGGCTCAAGGCCTAAAGGCTGAATTAGGGTTGCCAGATTTAGTAAATAAAAATACAATATGTCCTGTATTTAATCTAAATTTGATTTCAGATAAACAGTGATTATTTGAAAGTGTAAGTATGTCTCAAGCAATATTAGAATGTACTTATAATAAAAACTAATCTGTATATCTGAAATTCGAATTTAACTGGGAGTCCTGTATTTTATCACCAAATCCTAAAATCTATTTAGGCTCACAAAATAAGGTTCAAAAAGTTTCCTACAGTTTGAACAAAGAACACTTTATTTTTTATTTTATTTTATTTTACTTGAGTAAAGAACACTTTATAATTTATTATTACCTAACCTTTAGGTAATAATTTATTATTACCTAACCTTTAGGTACCTTTAAGTACTACATCTGATAGAGTACCCATAGCAGCAAACCCTTTGAAACGTGGTTCATTCATTAAATATTTGCCGAATGCCTTTTATGTGTTTATCCTGTACTGGCCTCTAAAAAGGATCCAAAAGAAGTGAAAGGCAAGTTTGTACCCTTTGACCAATTTGCCGTTTGCGTAAGTTCTGAAGACCTAATGTACAGTTGGTGACTATAGTTCATATATTGTATACTTGAAAGTCGCTAAGAGAATGGATCTAAAGTATTCTCACCATGCACACATACAAAAAGGCAACTATGTGAGGTGGTGGATAGTTTCATTAACCTGATTGTGGTAATCATTTCACAATGTGTACATACCTCAAAATATCACAGTGCCCACCTTGAATACATGCAATTTTTATTATACCTCAATAAAGCTAGGGAAAAAAAAGAAGAAATGAAAGGCTTGGTCCATTGCCCTTTAGAAAGCTAGATTCCACTTGCATGTAGGACTTACTTGCTGAAAATTAATTTTTCAGCTACCCTGGGGTTAATTACTCAGGAGGCTTAGCTCTGCATGGGGCACCATAAAGAACCCTGTGAGATGATGGGAAATCAGAATAAGGGTAATAGCCCTTGAAATGTGCTTTCTTGGGAGCTTACAGAGGTAGAGCTCCCCACAGGTGGTCCCCATATAGACAGGCACTGGCTATTTGCTTGTTTCGCAGCAAACTATAAGGGTAGATGTTTCGCTGAGGAAAGCAAAAACTTTCTCTGAGCCTCTGGACATTTGCATTCTCTTTTCAAAGCTGCTGCAAAAATCTTTAGGACTTCACTAGAATGCACCTTGAAATTTTATTGCTCCGTTTGTGGCAGCACATTAAAATTCTCTTGAATGTTTCTTATGTAACCATTTCTGGTTAACCGGCATCTTGAAGTTAGTGCAATTTAGTCTTTGTTGCCTTTTCCATAGCTGTGAAAGTCCCTTTCTCAGATGCTTCAAATGCACCATGAACCCCCAGACCTTATCCCCCCTCCCAATTTGTGTAAAACCAGTTGTGTTGTCATTCTGTATATTTATTTAGTTAGGGTAAAGACCTTAATTGAAGAGGATTTATAACTATCATTCTGATTATGTATGCACTCCCCTGTACTGCATGGTAGGAGAAATCCATAGCCTTCACCATCATCAAAACATTTAATGAATACTTAATTTCTCAGGCCCTTGCCTTGATACTATGTGACATGACTTACACAAAACAGGCTCCTTTTCACTAGCAGTGGTTAATTGAGAAGTGACACAGGTATTTGGTCAAATACAACATAAAAAAAAAGTGAAATTAAGAAATTGGCCAGCACACCCCTTCATGGTATAGGCTGGTTGTTCCATCTCCTTGGAAAGCTCTTCCTCCAGATTTTTGCATCTCTTGCTCTTTCACTTTATTATTATTATAATTATGATTTGCTGTTGAAATGTTACTTTCTTAGAGATATTGTTTTTTCTCTTCCTCCTACTTAAAATAGAGTTTTCTTCAACAATTTTACCAAATTACTCTTTAAGTCTTTACCCTGATGTTTATCTTTTTTTTTTTTTTTGAGACAGAGTCTCACTGTGTTGCCCGGGCTGTAGAGTGCCGTGGCATCAGCCTAGTTCACAGCAATCTCAAACTCCTGGGCTCAAGCAATCCTTCTGCCTCAGCCTCCCGAGTAGCTGGGACTACAGGCATGCGCCACCATGCCCAGCTAATTTTTTGCATATATTTTTAGTTGTCCAATTAATTTCTTTCTAATTATAGTAGAGACGGGGTCTCGCTCATGCTCAGGCTGGTCTTGAACTCCTGACCTTGAGCTATCCACCCGCCTCGGCCTCCCAGAGTGCTAGGATTACAGGCATGAGCCACCGCGCCCGGCCTACCCTGATGTTTAAATGTATGCTACCATAGCACTTGTCACTACCTGCAATTGTACTATACATTGATTTCTTTGTTTATGGTTTATTTGTCACTATAGAATGAAATTCCATAAAGGCAACAACTTTGTCTTACTTGTTACTATATTCTTAGTGTTTGAAATAATACTTGCTACATAGGAGGTGCTTGTTAAGTTTTCATGAGTCAATAATGAATGAATCCCATTTGGTTCAAGATGAAAGATGAAATGAAATATCTAATTGGGAAAATGTCAATGAGATGTTAAAATGGTGAAGAGTAATCAAGAACATTGTCAAAATAAGAGAAAGATCTCAGAGATTGCCAGCTCATTGAAAAAGCACACAAGGAGAACCCAGGTGGAGAAATTCCAGTTTTGAATAAAATTAGGAACATGGAACAACAGGAAAGAGATGTTCTCAGTGGAGATATTTAGAGTGGGAGTATTTGAATGAAAGACCTTCTGCCTCTTCTCAGTTCCTGGGCTTGAGGAGTTGAGAACAGTGGGTCAGCTTGTGCTGACAGCATTTGTTGTGGCAGGGACCAGAGTAGCAGAAGGCACATCTGCGAGCACCTATGGGTCTATTCTCTTTTTGTTGCAAACCAAACCTGGCAGCCTGTTAAACTGAGGACTGCAGTTGTCCTGGGTAGTGACTACACTCTCTTTTTTTAATCATATGCTACATCTCTCAGAACTAGGGAATCCCTGAGAGAAATTTTCAGAACAAAAAGCACAAAGACTAAGTAAGGTCTGTCATATTTGTTGTCATGTTTAAGGCCTGTGTGTTATATTTTGTCATATTTCAGGACAAAGCACAAAGATTAAGGTCTGTCATTTTGTCCTTAAAGGGCTGATGGACAAATTTCCTTTGTAAAAAGTGACAATCAAATATTTGAAAATATTGTGGTAATCAAAGTGATTATCAAAGTGATAATCAAATCAAAGTGATTATCAAAGTGATAATCAAATATTTCTACTGGCATCCTTTGCTGGTCAAGCCTCATGGAGCAAACAGTCTAACTCTGGGGCATTATACCTATTGTGACCACTTGTTGTTGATTTTTCAGGAGTATCCTAATTTTAGAATGCTGCCCTCTTGTCAGACCTTGTGCCTGCAATATCATTGCATATGGTCGCAATAGGACTTCATATTTCAGGTGCTGTTTTACACATTGAATAAGTTAGACATTTGATTCAGTAAGGATGCTGAACTTCATAGATAAAGCAAAATCTACAGAAAATTGTTTAAGAATTAAAATTAATCTCAAACTTCAATTATCATTACTTGTCTACATTAAACCAGTGTGAATTCTCTGAATCTTACCCAAAGTCACAACTTAGTTAACCCATGGTGACTCTTGTGAGAAGGGAGGCTGAACAGGAGATATATCAAGTCTTGGTATGACACATTTCATTTAAAGTACTGAGCATTTCATATATAGTTCTCATTATCAAGAAGGTAGATTTTAGGCTTCTAAATAAACTTAAGGTTTCAAGAGCCACTTGAAGAAATCTATGAAAGAGGAGGCTATAAAGAAATATCTATTTTTTATTTCCCAAAATGGACTACTCTCTATATTACTTTTACTGGGGTATGTGGATACCAGGATTCTGACTCCATGAGAAGTTCATTTTGTGAATTTTTAATTTTTTTCCCTGAACTGTGTGATTTTTCCAGGCTGCCTCGAGCAAGGTGCCTTTTGTTGAGTTCTTACTCTGGGCTTAGCACTTTACATATACCACCTTCTTGAATCACCAAACACAGTAGTGCTGGCCATTATTTTCCCCGCTTGACTGAATGGGAAACAGAGTCTAAGAGCGATGAGGTTGAACTTATCCATCAGGAAAGGAGAAGAGGAAGGATTCTAGAGTAAGCCTTGAGCTTCACAGTTTTGCTCTATACTTCTAACCCGCCCAGCCTCCCCACCTCCCATCCTTGGCTATGGATCGCCAGTGCTGCTGTTTCTGTCAGTCATCTGTGCTGAAGAGCAGGAGGAAGGCTATGCAGGGGCAGCCCAGCTGCGGTAGTGCAAGCCCTAAGAAAAAGGGTGGTTGTACGACGTGACCAGTAACTCCTGATGGCAGGCTTTCCATATGATGTGCAATAGTACTAGTACATGTTCATAGCAATTTGATAAAACAATTATATTTTCCACATAATCATCACAATAATCCTGAGAATTAGGTAAAATAGTGTATTAAGATTATTCCACTTTTAAAGTAAGAAAAATGAGTCCTGGAGCATCTGAGCTTGTATATAAGACATAACGGCTTTTAGAACTCACTCAGTTGATTTTTACAAGAAAAGAGAGTCTATTTCTGCTTGAAACACACAAGGCAAATTGTGTTTTCAATAACCCATCTCCTATCAACCGTATATTCAAAAGGCAGGTGCATCGTAACAGCACAGCAGGTAGAAGGTTCAGGAAGAGCATCAGAGCTTTTCTTACAGAAAGAGATCATGTAAATTGCTTATTGTGAGTGGATTACCTAGGGAAAAATAAGCATGATTTAAATTTTTAGTTGGCAGTCAAAATTCAATAAACTACTTTAGTGTTGTCAAAGCTATTTTCTCTATGTCATGTTACAGAGAATGGACCACTTAATCTTTAAAAAGTGATCAATTAACCTGGTCTACATCACTTCTTACTGATAATGCATGCTACCAGATGGCTGCTTTTGAATCTTTCCAAAAATTTTTTTTAAAGAAAGTGTCTGAAAGGAAAGGTAAAGAGTGTAATGAGACATGCTAACCCCTTAAAAAATTCTGAATAAATTTCTTTAGTTCCTAAAATGTTCATTAGTCCTCTTGTGCTGCACACTTATCATACCTGTTCAATTATGCCACCCAGGCATGTTCATTGGCATTTTCTCCTAGTTTGTGACTTCTACTTAATGATGTCACAAGCCTTTCTTAATACAAAATGGCAACAAGATTCTTTGTCAATTGGTAGATAGTTCATGATCAACAAGGGACAGTGTGTAGAGAAGATCAGACCTGTGGACCTGGATTCAAGTTCTGAACTTGTACTAGTTGATGCACTTCTAAAATGGTACTTAAGGAAACCCGTGCATACCCAGGCCCACCCTTCGAAATTTTTATTATATTCAGTCAGACTAGAATGAAGCAAGAACATCTATGATTGTTACAAAGTGTTTCCAAAGCACAGCTCTGCTCAGAACCCCTGCTTTACAGGTGCTGACAGTCACTTAGTCTTGATCATCTAGAAAGCAGAGACTGAAGTAATGATTATGATTCTAATGATTAATTTTCCAGATACAATCACAGAATGTTGAGGTAAGGAACAGTGTGTTATCATGCTGGCAACTGCATCACAGTGTGCCACAAAACAATGGAACAGGTAGTTCAGCAGGCTCATTCAATTAGCAGGAAGGAATTGTTTAGAAGGTTTGCAAGGAAGTACTGTACCTTGGAGTAGTACAGAGGAGAGAGGGAGGAGGGAGAATTACTTGTCTTTTTTTTATCCCTGTCTTTCTTTTTTCATGGTCAAGATTCACTTCTAGAGGAACTAACTCTTCCACATTTCCATTTGCTTCATCTGGTCCATAATTGGCCATGCAGGGTAACAAGTTTTATGTCCTGTAGGGTGATGCTTCATTCAATTCTAAAGGTGGGGTGGATCTGGCAACAGATAGGGTGCTGACTAAGAAAAAGAGGAACAAGGTGGCTAAGATTTTAGTCTTACAATGCAATACTGTCATTGGAGGTAAGGGAGGGGTTATTTCACAATGTCAAGAAGATAAAGTTGAATTTAATGAGGACATAGAAGGTTGGAGGAAGGCAGGAGTCATAGAACATATTAGGAACACAAAAATTAGTGTTAAAGATTTTTGATTGCCACTTGACATCTCTTCCCACCTTTCTGTATTCTTCCCTGATCCCAGGACTTAGAAGGCAAAGAACTACATTTACCAGACTCCCTTGCAGCTAAGGTTTTGGCTGCAATTCAGATTTTTCCAACTTGCATGAAATGTGGCAAAGAAGCCCCTTTTATATCACTGTTGGGCCACTAAGCATGTTTCTGTAGATGTGTGTCTTGGCGACAGCAGTTTTTTGACCTTTGGATTGCAGCTGTGGTAGGTTGTGTGACTTTAAAACCAAGACCCTCCAACTTCACATCCTTCCCCTTTGAAATGTTTTATAAGCACCGCCTTTTTGCATTTAAACTGCTTGTGACTGAATACATGGAGCAGTTTATGTTTCCTGTGATGCAATCAGACAGAAGCACTGAGAGTCAAATGTATCTCATTCTCTTCTCCTCACCGTTGTCCATCATCAACTTGGGAATGGGAAAGGTAGGCCACAGCAAGGCTGCAAAACTGAAAGAGATAGTATTTGGGGCAGGCTTTCAGGGTTGAATTCTAGCCCCACCATTTACTACCAATTTAACCTAGGACAAAATACTTAATCTCTTTGGATTTGTGTTTCCTTAATCTCTAAAATGTACCAATACCTGCTCAGGTATAAGTTTACAAGTTAAATCAGGGCTATACAAATTTAATGAGATAATGGATATATAAGTTCTTTTAACAACTGTGATGTGTCCTAAATCTGAAAACTTTAAAGCATCAGTACTTCAAGTAATGCATGTTGTGTGTTGTTACCTGGCCTGGAATGAACCTGCCCAAACAGAGGCAAGAGCAATGTGCTCACCATTGCATCCCCAGTTTCTAATACAGGGCTTGACACTTTGTAGGTGCTTCATAAATGTTTATAGAATGAATGAATTAGTGACAGATATGTGATGGCTTATATCCAGACTGTGAGTTGCAGATGGAAAAATAAGATTAGACCAGTGCTTGGTTTCACTCACAATTGGCCAGCACTGCTCCCTACAGAGTGAGTTGAAAGCGTTTAAGGGACTCATTGATCAATGTCTACTCCTTTTTGTTGGGGATCTAACCAAGTGTTTGGAAGTGTTCAGGGCATCTTTTCCAATAAATGTTTTAAGCACTCCTCAATGTGCAAAATTTTCTAGCCAAATCTTACCAATAAAATAGAAATCAGATTGTTAGATGCCTGTAGAGAATGTATGAATGTATATCTCTATTTTGCCCTTGTCAGTCTCTTGAAGTGGTGCTGTGCAGAATGCCTTGATTTTTTTATGTATCAGAATGTCCTCTGGAATCTTTTTAAAACAGAAGCTGCTCTCTTGGCACATCTATATTTATAAAAAATTCTGTCGGTGATTTTGAAGCATACAGAAGTTTGGGAACCAGTGGTATGGTGGAGTTCAAACATGTTTTCTAGTGAAAAAACATTTTTTACATGATCACACATGTATTGTTTTGTAAAACAAAACCATTTTGAACCTTACCACATGAACAAGTCTATTCCTTAATATGTTCTGCTCTATTCTATTCTATTTAATTTTTGTCAAAAAGGCTGGTCGTGACCCACCAAATTGATTCCACAAATAACATGTATTACCACCTAGAGTTTGAAAAATATTGGTGTAATTTGTATTTTATGTAGACTTGGCATTAAGAAATGTGGCTTCTAAGAATGTTACTACCCTGCAATTGTGTAACAAGCAATATATTATACATATTTTTATTTGCATGGCACAAGAGCACCATGATGTGTACTATGACTCCCATTTTACATAAGAGAAAAATGATGTTACCTGAGATCATACAACTACTGAACCACATAACTGAACCGCATCACTGAACCACATCTTCTTATTTCAAAATACACTGGTATTTCCGTTATGCATCTATTTATGTAGTTTTGGTGTAGTCTTTGTCATTAATAAGCTTTGTTATTTGGAGCAAGTCATTTCCCTTCTCTGCGCTTCAGTTGCCCCATTTATAGATAGTTTGAGGGTGGGCTGAGGTGGAAGAGTGGGGACAGGGACTCCGTGAGTATAAGATTGGGATTGGACTAGTTTTCTGCCTTAGTCTTTACTGAAAAAATGCCATTTTCAGCCAGGATATGTATTTTTTTTTTTTTTTACTAATTTCTTAGATTTAAAATGTAATTATTGTTCTTTCTATAACAACAATAATAACAGAAACCAACAGCTAACATTTAGAGAGCACTCATTCCAGTTCAGGCATGTGCTCAGAATTTACATACTTGATTTGATCTTTATGACAACTTTATGAGTTAGATGCCATTATTATCCCCATTTGCAGAAGTGGAGACTGATGCTTAGAGAGGTAGATAGTTACCCAAGGATACACAGCCTGTAGGTGGGGCAGCAGTGGGTGGGCTCACTCCAGAAGATTTCACCGCCAAGCCACACTCTTTGCAAGGTGGTAATCTGACCACTGTGGCACACTGTCTACTTCCAGGAAACACCACTGAATGTGAAAGACTGGGAGTAGATCTTATTATAGAGATTTCTTGAGACCCGACTGAATTTATTGAAAGGAGTAATGCTTCATGAATTGCTATCTTTTAACTGATATCTGTAACAAATTATTTGCCTCGCTGAGATCAGAGTCAAGAAATCATTAGCTCAATCTTCCAAGGCCTCCTTCCATTCTAAATGTCTCTGTTGTTTGCTAAAGTGATTTTAAAAAAATGATTATATAAACAATATGCTTCTTCGAACTTTGGCATTTTTAATCTGTTCTTGACTGGTAGGCTAACTAGTAGATTAATCCATACTTAATCACCTGGAACTCTAAAGCTATTATCTAAATAATGCATATACTGACCTCAGAAGTTTTCAAAGTTGGGTGAGCATGGTCATCTTTTCGGGAAAGAGAAAAAATATTAAAATTTATACTTTTAGCTCATCCTTTTGAAAATTTACATTTGTGCAAAATACATTATTGTAGTCATACATGTATTAAATCAATGAATAAGTTAATAATTATTGTGTGCATGTGATCAAAAAAAGTATGGAAACTACTAATTTAGCAATTTTTTTCTATATGGAGTTGGATTTTCTCTATGGATAGAGATAAGGTCTGTGTTCTGCTTATCTATTGCTATGTAACAAACCATCTCCCAAATTGGCAGATGAAAACAATACCAATGTCTAATTTTCTCACATAGCTACGATTTGGGCAGGACTCAGCAAGGATTGCTTATTTATTCTATTAGGGTGGCTTGAAAGCTGGGCTGGCACCAACTGAATGTTGCTCACTCATGGGTGAGCTCACTCGTGGGTGGTGAAGCTGGCTATTGTCTGGGAGGATTCAAACACTTGGAAACAAAAAGAGCTCAGGCTCCTTGGCATCTCTCTCTTTCTCTTTGCGGTCTCTCCATGTGACATCTCCAGCATGGCAGCTTCAGAGTAGTGGGGCATATCACACAGCAGCTAAGGGCTCCCACAATCTGTGTTCCAGGGGAGAGGGCCAGGCAAAAGCCCAAGGACCTTTTCTAATCTGGCCTTGGAAGTTATATGTGGTCATTTCTGTCACATGCTATTCTTTAGAAGTAAATTGCTTTGTGAATAATACTTTTTGATGGGAGGAGTGTCAAAGAATTTACTAACACGTATTAACATCCCCATACTTTGCTTAACGTGTCTCTGGTTAGGGACAGCAAAAGGCCAATGATGTTGTTAGGAATTTTACTACTAAACTTGGGCATTAAGTTGTGAGGCTGATGGGAGTCCAAGAGACTGAGTGGTTGGAATGGTTTCCAGACTGGGTAGATTAAAGCCACTTGTTTCAATTCCATTCCAGCCTCCCCACCCTATTTAGAGGACAGAAAAGAAAAAAAAAACATTAAGACTAGGTGGCACCATGCTAAAGTGGGGAGGGGAGCTGGATTCCTTTTCCTGTTCATGTAGGCCTGAGAGCAAGGGGTTAAGGATCTTCCCACCAAAATATCGTGCATGTCAAAATGTCATAATATGTATGTGTGTCAATAAAAAATATGTGAACCTTCCTTCAAAAGGTCCCATCAATAATAGGTATGTGTGCTAGTAAAAAAAAGTACACTTCCCATGAAAAGTTTCTATCAATAATAGATGTGTATTTTAATAAAAAATTTACTTTTACTATACACATTTTTGCACTCATAATTTAATGGGTGTTACTAAAATGAGTGTAGCCAATGAACATTCAAAATAAATTTCTTCTTTGTACTTCTCCAAACAGTTAAGATAAATGAAGTAAACTTACAACATATATTTTAAATAAAACCCTTTTTTATAAATAGCGAAACACTTGCAAAAGAATTTACTCTTGGTAACCTATTTCATTGAGGGTGGTAGAGCTAAATGTTTTGACTTATGTAGGTGTCATTTAAGTCATGATTTTTAATAGTACATCTATTTTTGAAATTATTCTAAAAGACTAATAACAACCTCCTTTGACATTTGATCAAGTAAGTTATTAAAAATCAGAAGCCAGAGAAGAATGAACACTTCAAGTTGTTCAGAGGAGAACCTCAAAGATGATTAAAGGGTTGATAAACAAGACCCAAGGAAAGTGTAATTTATTGAGATTATTCAACTTGGAACGGGCAGAGTTTGAGGGAATGATTCCATACACTTTCTGTTGACCATAGAACTCTACTCTGTGCTGCCATAGACTATAGTGCTATGCAAAGTGAGGTCCATAATTGGGACACGGGACTAATGAAAATTTCTAGATGGTTTTGATTCAATCCCTCTCCCCTGCTGCCAAGTTTAAATTTCATTGAATGTAAGGTTAGTGTATTCTAAGACTTGAAAAATGGGTAATACATAAGACCCTTATTTTCAGGTCGTATCAGGAAATAGAGTTTCTGCATTCTAAACTCTTAAGCAGGAATGAATATGCCTTGCTGTCCATCTCCATCTAGATGAATCAGGAGATTAATTTTAGTTAGTTTTGAGAAAAAGTAACTGTGTAAAAATTAAAATTTATAATTAACGATTGCAGTAGACTTTCAGGGATGGTTGTTAATGCATTTTCTGTAGTAGTTGCTAATTGATTTTGCTCTTCCTAAAATGACTTAAATATAATGCTAAGTGAAGACACTGAAGGTACAGGTGATCTACTTGGAACCTAAGATGCTATGAATTTTCTTTTCTTTTTTTAAAAAAAATTTTGATAAGGGATTTTCAATGTTCTAATAAAAAAAACCTCTCTAATTTGCAAGATTATAGATTGCCTATAAATATTCTACAACTCATGCATGCAAATTTAGTACTGTTGTATTTGCAGATAATTTGTTGCACACTTATGTTTCCTAATTACTACCTTAGTACACCTTCTTTTTAGGGCTTTTTCATGTAATCAATTAACTTACTTTCTATTTTGGTAAAAATGGCTGTTACATCAGTGCTTAATTTGTGTCATGTAGTATATACATTCTTGTCCCAGACAAATTTTCTTGACCTTAAGACCAAAAGTCTCTGTGGTAAATGCATCACACATAGAAAAAACCCTAGAATTTTATTTTTCTTCTTGTAGATCAGTTTACTTTTATGAGTTTCTAGTTACGATGTTATTGTAATTGATTCAGCAATGGAAGAATTTTTTAGTTGGATTTCCAAAGAGTATTCTATCTAGTTGTGGTAGAAAGACATTCACTTAAGGTATTGTCTTATTCCATTCAGGCTGCTGTAACAAAAATACCATAAACTGAGTGGTTTATAAATTACAACGTTACTCACAGTTCTGGATGGCTGGGAAATCTGAGATCAAAGCATCAGCAGATCCCACGTCTGATGAGGGTCTGTTCTACACAGGTGCCTTCTCTGTGTCCTCACATAGTAGAAAGGGCAAGGTAGTTCTCTGTGGCCTTTTGTATAAGGGCATTAATCCCTTCGTGAGGGCACTGCCCCTATGACCTCATCACTTCCAAAGACCACACCTCCTAATGGCATCCTTTTGAAAATTAAGAAATCCTCTAAAATTGATTTATGTGTTTAGCTGTACAACTTGGTAAATTTACTAATAATCATTTAATTGTACACTTAAGATGGAGTAAAGGCATGATATGTAAATTTTTTAAAAAGTCCCAAAACAATAAATATTGGCGTGGATGTGGAGAGACAGGAGCACTCATACACTGCTGGTGGGACTGCAAACTAGTGCAACCTCTGTGGAAAGCAATATGAATTGCCTCTTGATTATGGAGGCTGGCAAGTTCAAAATCTGCAGGGTGGGACAGCATGCTGGAGACCCAGGGAAGAGATGATGTTGCAGTTCAAGTTCGAAGGACCATCACTGGCAGAATTCCTTCTTCCCTGTGGGAGGTCAATCCCTGTTCTGTTCAGCCTTTCACTATCTGACGAGGCCCACCCACATCATGTAAGGCAATCTCCTCATAGTCCACTTATCTAAATGTTAATCTTATGTAAAAACGCCGTCTCTGTCCCTTTGGAATTGCTCTAAAAGAATACCTAAGACTGGGTAGTTTATAAAGAAAGGAGGTTTATTTGGCTCAGCGTTCTGCAGGCTGTCCAAGAAGCGTGACACCTGCATCTGCATCTGGGGAGGACTCAGGAAGCCTCCTGCCCTGGCAGAAGGCAGAGAGAGCAGGCGTTACAGGGCAAGAGGGAAGACGCAAGAGAGAGAGACGGGAGGAAGAGGCAAAAAGCTCACTCATTATCACAAAAACAACACCAAGCTGCTCATGAGGCTCCAGTCATGAGGCATCCAAATCCTGTGGCCCAAACACCTCCCACTAAGCCCCAACCCCAATATTGGGGATCAGATTTCAACATGAGATTAGGAAGGGACAAATATTCAAACTATATCCAATGCCCTCACAGAAACATCCAGAATAATATGTTTGACCAAATATCTGGGCACTATGGCCCAGCCAAGCTGACACATATAATTAACTACCACACAGGGGAAGTGATGGAGGTTATGGATAAGGATGCAGAAACTCTTTGTACTTTCTCCTCAATTTGGCTGTGAAATGAAAATTGCTCCAAAAATAGTCTATTAATTAAAACAAAACAAAATAAATCTTGCCATATTTTATATGTTAATGGAAAAGAACCTAAACTCTGCAAAATAATTTAAAGAGGTTTATTCTGAGCCAAATAAGTGCAACCATGGCCCAGAGGGCCATGCCTAAGAAGGCTTGAGCTAGTGGTCTCACTGTGGTTAGGTTATAGTTTGGTTTTATACATTTTAGAGAGATGGGAATTACACACAAAGTCATAAATCAATGCATGGAAAGGGTACATCAGCTGGAAAAGACAGGACACATCAAAGTGGGGCACGACAGCTTATAGGTGGGTCAAAAGATTCTTTGATTTGTAATTGGCTAAAGAAATGAAGCTTTGCCTAAAGGCTTGGGTTGTGAAGATAAGGAAGTCTGCTAATCACCGATAAGCCACTGAACATATACCCAGACTCAAGTGATCCGTTAAGTAAGCTGATTACCTACAGGTGTGGCTTAAACTTTGCCTTACATACTCTTAGGCTTGTTAGTGATTTTGTACCTTATCATTACAAAAAATAACTCAAAAGGGACAGGGCATAACTAGGCATATCTGACCTCTCTCCTCCTTATGACCAGCAACTGAGCTTTAATGACTTTTTTCTGGAGTGGGGGATTGGTCCCCTTGGCCAAGAGGGGACCCATTCAGTTGGTTTGGGGGACTTAAGATTTTATTTTAGTTCCCAATTTATACACAAATAGTATCCTTTATTATTTTTAAGATTTGTTTTTCATATTTAGATCTCTAATCTATCTGGATTTATGATATACGGAACCACAATTATTTTTCTTCCATGAAGAAAGTCAGTTACTTCTCTTTCCTCCTACACTTTTTCCAATTTAATATACTAGATTCTGAAAATCACTGTCTGTCTGTGGTCTTTCTATTATACTCCACTTCTATTAACCTATGTCTTAGCACTATTCTGTCTTAAATAACGCTATATTTAATTGATTCTAAGATACATATTATTTTCACATTATCATGTCTGAAGTTGGGATTTTTTACTACTAATGAAAGCATTTTTTATTTCTTATTGATTCATGTAATAATCATGTATCTTATAGTTAGTGTTATCTAGGAATCAATGAAATATAATGTACATTTTATCATGGAGAGAAATATCTTCCTCCTTTAATGTTATCTTGCCTATTCTTGGACCTATAGACTTTCATATTTGGGGGAAAATTTACACACACACACACACACACACACACACACACACACACACACATACACACACAAGTCTTTGGGGAATGTATAAATCTACTTGGTTTGTCATAACAAAACACTATACACTAGGGTGACTTAAATAACAGAAATTAATTTTTCACAATTCTGGGGTCTAGAAAGTGTAAGATTAAGATGAAGATTCTGGCCAGGTCAGTTTCTGATGAGGACTCTCTTTCTGGTTTGCAGATGGCACCTTCTCACTCTGTCCACATGTGACAAAGTATCCTGCTCTCTGGTATCTCTTCCTAGTGGATCCGGGCCCCACCCTTATAGCCTAATTTTACCTTAAGTGCTTCCTTACTCCAAACACAGTCACACTGAGAATTAGGCCTTCAACAGTGGATTTGAGGGGAATACCATTTAGTTCATCACACGTGTAGAGTTACCCTCATTTTTGTTTAATAAGGAATGTAAAAGTAAATCATCCAGAGATAATATGTGCAATGGGAAGAGAAACAAGCCACTGACAGAATCCTGGAAAGTAATATTCAAACAGTACATAGAAAACTAGGACTCATCGAAGAGAGGAATGTGGCACTGATAGGCCAACTCAGGGTTATTGGAAGAGAAAGTTTCTAGAATATGAGAATAGTGATTAAAGGGAGAACTAAAATTCTGTCTCAGTTTGGCGATTAGATCGAGGAACAATATCATGGGAGCAGTTGAGTGCAGTGGTGCAGGCAGAAGCCACAAGACTGGAGGTGGATAATGAGACAGTGTCATTGATGGAGGACTATTTTCAAAGACATTCATTGTGATAAGGAGAAAGTAAACACAAAGCAGGACACAGTAATGAGGAGTTCGATGCACCCTGTCCCCAGTCCTCTCAGCTGCACAAGAAAGAGAGTGAGACCTGGAATGTGTGACGCGGAGGTCAGGCTCTAACTGTGTCCATGAAGGTGACTGACAAAGCAAGTTCTTATCAGAGATAGAGGACAGCAATAAGAATGCCCAGGTGACAAGGCATCATGTTATCACAAGCAGCCCCAGCAGGGCCTTGGAGAAGCAATAGTGGGACCAAAGGCCCCAGGCACGCCGAGCTGCAGGAACCCTGAAGCCGGGCTCTTGGCTTGATGACCCACACACATTGGAAGTTCAGGGCAAAAGTCAAAGAGCAAAGGGCATCAGGGAGCCTGTTCCCAAGGGCACCCACCCAGGGCCCAGCTTCACTTTCCTCTAAAACAAACAAATACAAGACCACTGGACTTGGCCCAAGGAGTTCAGGACACTTTATCGTTTTATTTTGTAAATAAACCCATAATTATATCTGAATTGGAGAAAGTAAACATTAAAAATTCTTTCTCTTCCTGTCGTTTTTGGTTGTTATCTTTGGATGCTGGGACTGTAAATGCAGCATTGATAATTACCATAGTTTCAAGCCTCTGTCCTCCTCACTGTGGGCCAGATAGCTGTCAAGGAAAAAGTAAGAAAATTATACAGTGATAATTTTTATAGATAGTCTCTCTAGGGTATATTTTCCTAACTGATTTATTTAATGGCGACATTGAAATGGAATTCATGATTTCTCAAGGAGAAAATGCACAACATGGAACATTCGCAGACATGCATGTATGGCTTTACGAAAGCACAACCAACTAGATAAACCATGTGCTTATGAGTCCCAGAGAGCAACTAAGAAAACTAATGTCTTAGTCAGCTTGGGCTGCTGTAACAAATTACCATAGATGGGGCGGCTTATACACAGCACACGCACATGCACACACACACACACACACACACACGCCCACACGGTGCATTGCTTGAATAGTGGCCCCCCAAAATACAGGTCTGCCTGGAACCACAGCATGAAACTTCACTTGGAAACAGGGTTTTGCAGTTGTAATCAGTTAAATTTAAATGAGTCCATACTAAATTAGGATGGGCCCTAATCCAAAAACTGATATTCTTATAAGAAGAGAATACTAAGACCCAGAAGGAAGGACACAAGTGACAATGGAGGCAGCGTGGAGAGACACAGATACAAGCCAAGGGAAGACCAGGAGTGTTGGAAACCACCAGACGCTTGGAAGGGGCAAGGAAGGTTTCTTCCCTAGAACCATCAGAGGGAGGTTGGCTCTGCCAATACAACTCGATTTTGGACTTTTGGGCTTCCTAACTGTGAGAAAATAAATTTCTGTTATTTTAAGCCACATAGCTGGTAAAACTTTGCTACAGCAGCTTCCATTTCATTCAGAATTTTTCTCTCCACAAACTGATGTGTTTTAAATAATACCAAATTCACCTTCATTTTAAACAATGCAAGATTCATCTTCTCCAAATGGATATACGATATCACCTTCTGTTTCCAAATCTTTCAGACTTTCCGATTATCCACTGAACAAACCTTCACAGCAACGTGTGGCTGCTGTGGTGTGAGGCTACCCTCATCCCCTGGATGCCACCCAAGCCACGCTGTTCCCAGTTCTCTGAACACGCACTGCACTTACCTGTTTTATGTGAATTTTCAGAATAGCCAGTGTAGTGGTTTGCCAGGGCTACTGTAACGAAGTAGAGCAACAACTGGTGGCTTAAAACAACAAAGATTTATCATCTCACAGTTCTGAACGATAACAGTCCAAGACCAGGGTGTTGGCAGATGGGTTCATTCTGAGGGCTCTGGGGAAGAGCCTGTTCCTCTCCTCTCTCCCAGCTTCTGGGGAGGGCTGGCAGTTGTTACTGCTCCTTGGCTTAAAGATGCCTCACTCCAATCTCTGCCTCTATCTTCACATGGCATTCTTCCAGTTCCTCTGTGTCTTCATGTCACCCTCTCTGTACCTCTCTGTTCTTACAGTGACACCAGTCACACTGGATCAGGCAGGCCCACCCAAATTCAGTATCACCTTGTCTCAACTTGATTCCATCTGCAAAGAACTTGTTTCCAAGTAAAGTCACATTTGCAGGTACAGGGGTAGGACTTCAGCCTACCTTTGTGGGGAGAGGGACATGATTTAAGCCCTAACAAGTCTTTTGATGAATTTTTCCATGTTGAAATTCCACACATAATGTATGCCCATCTCAAATGCAAACTCGTTGTGAAGACATTCTGGTCCTTCTGAATTAATCAGGGCCAATGCCATATTGTACAGAAAACGGGGGCCTCCTGGTTCCACAAGGAAGCCTGGAGAGCTCAAGGAAGTTTGGCAAATACCAGTTGATCCAAAACATGTCATGTATTTGCCATCACTTTGTGTAAACTGCATTTATGAAATGCCTGCAGCCCTGAGTACCATTAGCATTTGACCCATCGTAGCTCTATATACTGGTCACTCTTTTGCAGAGTCCTCAGCCTCCTGCCAGACTGTAGGATCTTTAAGTTCAGTAACAAAGACTCTTACCTGCATTCTGTAAACATCCAGCATACATTTCCCAGAGTAGTTTTGGATTTACTGCCTCTGAATCGGCAAAAATGTTGGTTAAACGCATAATCGCAGTCCTCAACAAGAAGAAGCCTCCCCTTTGGGTCAGATCTAGGGTGATCTATACTTTCAGCAAACTGCCCAGGATGTTGCTCTGCACTCACTTCCTGGAGGAGTTGCTCTGCACTCACTCCCTGCACTCACTCCCTGGCCTCACTCCCTGGAGGCTCCAAAACACCTGCAGAATGGTTGGCATTAATGCCTTCTCGCAACAGTCATTGTTAGGCTTGCCCCCTTTAGTTCTGGGAGCTGCCTTTGTTATGGTGCGGAGTGCAAGAAAAGACCAACTAAAGACTGAAACTGAGCCAAATTATGAGTCTTTAATAGCTGGGCCCAGAGACCACCCTCTGCACCGCTGTGGGCAGTTACAGAGAATGGCCCCGAGCCAAAAGAAGCAGGTCTTTTAAAGGCAAAAACCACATCCAGGAAAGTTATCTGGTTGAGCAAGCAGGGCTACAGAAGCTAAAGGCAACATTAATCTCAGTCAAGAATGTATTTTACATCCTATTCATCCTATTGTCTAGGCCAGAGTACATTTCACTCCCCATTATTTGGGTACATAAGGGACTCTTGAGCGTTTCAATGCTCCAGGGCGTCTCTGCTCTCTGTTCTAGCCATCATTTTATCTTATTGACAGCCGTGTGAACATAACTTCCTCCCCTGCTGCGTGACTGTACCTTCCTCCCCTTGCCCCATTTATTCTGTGCTTAAGCGCGCTAACAGAAGCGAGATAGCAGGTTATTTTCCACGGCCCTTAACACCTCGGGATCTTTCTAACAAATATTACTTATTTAACCCAGCTCAAGTCAACATGTTGGCTGCTCCAACCAAAAGATTACTAAATAATTAATAGATTGGAAGCAGAGTTTGGAAAGTAATATCAAGCAGCTCTACAAAAAGGTTTTTCAACTTTATATCTCAGCCGGGCTGTGAGAGTGTCCTATCTCCTGATTCTTTAACAATTCTGGGTATTTCCTCTCCCTTATTTTCCCTAAATTTTCTTTTACCAATTTCATAGGTGGAAAAATGTCTTCATAATCCAGTCCCAGCAACTCCGACCCTTGACAAAGAACCCAGATGAGAAAGAACCAGCGAAAGATCACAGGTAACATGTCTTTCATTTTAAATATTGGTTAATTTGCTTCCTAATTTGGAGCAATCGTCATCATATGTTTTCCAGCCATTTTTATTTCTTTGTTTATAAATTTATTTTGTCCATTGTTATATTGATATGATGGTTTTCATTTTTATTTGTAAGATGCTTTAAATATTAAGAATGTTTAAATTGCAAGCCTGTATGGCTTCCTGAACATTGTATTTTAAAGGTATATCTTCTTTGTGCTTCCCACATTCCAGCCACCCAAGCAAAAGCAGCAGAGTTTGAAAGTTCACAAGCTGTAAAGTGATGTCAAGGTAGACAGAAGCGCAGTAGTTGCTAGCTGGTGCACAGGCCTAACCCAGTGTCCTCAGAGCCTCAGGAGCACAGCCGGCCTGCAGGCAGAAGTCTACCTTCCCCACAGAGGGCTTTTTGTTATAGCAACTTGCCGTGTCATGACTTGCCAAGAGAAAGTTAATTCAACAGTCACTGAATTTTATAGCTGGGCATGCTTTAAACTCTGCACACACACCAGGACAAATGTCAATGCACCATGCAGAAGGCATAAAATATCTTGGCCGCTCTCAGTTGAAAAATGCCGACATGTTTTCCAAAGAAGTTGTTTGTACTAACTTGAATTAGCAGCAGCAGTGTATGGGAGTAAAGACTGTGCTACAACTTCTGCTTGTTTTTCTATAATTCACTAATTTATTTATTTAAACATGTAAGATTGACCTTGTGGTTTGTGCTAAAAATGCAGTAAAAACACAAAATATTCATATATTATTTAATATTTTAGAGAGATACAATAGAAATTGTTACTTATCCTAATATTCATTCACTGCCCCTCTCAGATGGGAGACGCAATTTCAGCTGTACCTAAGATTCTGTCTACCGTCTCCTTGCAGTCAGGGGGTCATGCTGCTGAATCCCAGCCACTGAGGCACGATTGCAAGCGACGGTGCTGAGTCTAAACCACACTCTTAAAAGGAAAGAGCATGAAGGGTACCCCCACACACACACTTCTGCCTTCTGCAGGTGGGAGGTGGTGGCTGGAATAGCCAGCAGGGACCACAGCAGAAGATGTTCCCAGAACAGAGCTGAAGCCAGCTGGGCCTTCACAGGAGATAAAATAAACTTGCACTTTATTAAATGCATTGTTATGCTGGATTTTACTGTTTCAACAGCAGCTGAGCCTCCCTTTAAACTAACGTGAAAACTCTGCTTGCTGCCACCTGTCTGCTGCACGGTCATGGGCATGGACACGCTATTGTGCCTGAATCTAGCCCCTTCACAGGAAAAGGTGTGACATTAACACCTCCCTCATGGTAACAGTGTGTGAATTTAAGATATTACACACAAAAACTTATTTTTCATGTCTTAAGAGATGCTTATGCTTATAACTGTTTATCTAGGGACATAGTATAATTCAGACTGGAGCTTCATTACTCTGGGTAATTGTAGATCCCGAGAGGAACAGGAAGAGTCTTCCTGCCGGTCCAGGGATTGGCTTAACTGCCCTCCTAACAACAACACATAAATTTGTGGACACAAATTTCAAAGATAAGAATGTGTTGTCTAGCTAGTGCTGATGTGTTTTTCTAAAGGATCCAAGGTAATGAGTTTCCAGCCCGACTCCTCTTGGGCAGATCCTTGGGTTCCTCTGGGACAGGCAGGACAGCCTCACTGCCCTATGCCCCTCCTCACGCCCTGAGGACTTTCCTCCTGCAGGCAAGAGGATCAGCAGTCAGGAGAGAAGCATCAACAGGTGTACAAGCAAGCTGGTTTCTGGCTCCAGTGCTAACTCTCCACTCATTTTGAAACTTGATTTCAAATTGAGGTGCCCACTCAAGTGGCTCACAGGAGAACTGGACAGAGATGTGACAGCCACTGTGTAAGATGATGATGGCGGTATTAATGATTTCAAACTGCAGTGAGAATTAATCTTTACTGGTGTGAGGAAAGATGCTGTTCATTATGTCTTTAGTCACATTTGTAACGTTCATTCACTTACACACCCATAAACCCACCCAAGGGCCACTGATCCACTTTATGAGAGACACAGAGGGCAGGATTCTGGAGCTACACATCGTTTATCCAATTCAGTGTTCTGGCTAGTGTTGACTTGTGCACTCTGTCACAGTGGATCACTGCCACTGCAAGAAGGTGACATCCCTGTGCTTTCTATATGACAAAACCAAAGCAGTATGGTCCTGCTGGACAAACTTGCACACACATCCTATGTGTTGACAGTAACTTACTCATTACCAATTCAAACGCTCACCCAGCAGAGCTCAACAAAATTATAATGCTTTCCATAACCAACCAGCCTCCTGATCGCAAGAGATTCTTCTGGCCTCCAAAATGCTCCTCAAACATGCTCACTGTCTACAGCTCCCTTGCCATGCCCTGAGATGCTTCAATTGTGACTTGGAATGTCACACTGGCCTCCTAGGTGACTTTTCTGTCTCTTTGCAATCCATTCTCCAAAGAACTAACTGAGGGATGTTTTAAAAACCCAAATCATGATAGAATAGTTTGTGATGATAGAATAACTATGAGATATAAGGAAATGTCAAAAATTGACAAGTTCCATTAGTGAACTGTGTGTATGTGCCTGTGTGCCGGGGTAATCACCAGCAGGGCAACATTGTCATCCGTCAAACCACCACCAGTGTCCTCACAGGCACATCCTTGGGCCCTGCCAGACACACCCACCCAGAAGCATAGGACCGGTGCCCTGGAAACTGCAAAGCTGAGAGTCAGCCACAGCACCCGCCCTGGCACTCACCAGCTTGCCCCATTCTTGTTTTCTGGCATCACCTTACCTGGATCATCCTCCATAAATGGCTTGTGCTGGAGACAAGAAATACACCCCAGTGCTGCAGAATGATCCCCAGGCCACCCTGGAGCTCCAATATCTGCAATCGGAAGCCAGTGCCAGAGGTCCTCCTTCACTCCCACCAGCCCTCTCCCTACCCTGAGTACAAAACTGACTCTCCCTTTCGTGGACCTCCCCTAAACACCATGGGCAAGTCCCCAGGGTTGAAGAGAAGGCTACCGAGGCACTGTCCCGCTGCCCCAACACCTCTCTAGCTGGTTTCTGGGACAGAGCCAAGGCCCTACTTCTCTCCTCCTTGGGATGCAGCCAGGGCCCCTGCTGTCCTCACTCTCTTAGGAGGCTGGGGATGCCTTTTGCCTTGGAGCCCAAGACCCTGTCCCACAACTCTGTTAAGGATGAGCGCCAGGAGCCTCGACCTCACCACTAACAGACGTGGCTTCTCCCAGCGGGCCGTGGAAAGGTTGGCCCCGAAGAGCAAGCCCCGCGGGGGGCATCTCCGCCCCGCACACCGCAGCACGCACGGCTTCATTACAGCCCGCTCGCCTTCTCTTACCGCCTGCTCTTCCTCCTGCTACTCTATTTACTCGAAGGAAATGGCCATCCTCCTGTTCACCGTGTGCCCCATCCCCGGTGAACGCTGACCCACAACCCCTGGCGGCTTCAGCCAGCGCCTCACTCCCCCTTTCTGGGTGGTTCTCCAATTTGGGACAATCTTGGGGTGCTCAGTCTTTCACCACAACCCATTCTGCTTCCCAGATTCGCCTTTCTAGGAAACAATTTAATCATGTCACATGTCCCTTCAAAAACAAACAAAATTCTCTCTAGTGAAGCTAGTTGTTTTTTCTTGTAAACAAAATTTCATTCACAGGATCTGGTAACAGGACGGATGTTGGAAATTGCTGCGACCCAGGACAACGCAGAGTGAGCGGCACTTGCCCTTTGCTTACAGAGGACAGACAGGACATGGGGTTGGATGGGGGGCTGGAGAAGGTGCTGAAGGCCCCAGGGGGGTCAGAGGACTTGCGGAGCTCCGAGCACCCACCCTCCTCGTGACCACGCGGCCCTTCCTGTGGTCCCTGCACTCCGACGTCCCGCACGTGCCGCGCACCCTGTCCTGCGGGGCATGCTTCCATAAAGCTATTCTCTCTGGGACTCTTTCCACACGCACCGACAGGTTTCCTGACTCTGAGGCTGTGATTAGGCTCCTCCTCCATCAAAATGCTCCCCCTCTTCCCTTCCCACGTCCACGTGGCTCAGGTCTGTCCCCCATTCAGGACCAGCCAGGAGAGCGCAGCGCTCTGACCCCGCGTACTTACCGCTTTCGGTCTCGAATGGCAACTGGCTGCGAGACTTCCCTCCTCTGGCAGACCAGGGCTCCTGTCCTCCTTCTTTCTCTACCCCTAGTACCTCCCACACACCCAGGGAAGTCATCCAAAATACTTTGGAATGTATGAATTGAAAAATAAATGTCCAATCACCCTTGATTAGGTTCTAAATTTTTCTAGTATATGGAAAATGGTTTGTTTTTGTTTTTGCTTTTCTTAAGGTATCTGCTGAAACAAATTAGACAAGATTATGTTGACTATTAAGCCATTAGTTTTTTCCCATGATCAACCAGTCTGCAAAATACTATATTTATAAGCTTGTACTTGAGTTCTTAAAAGGCAGAACAGTATTTTTTTTTCTCACAGTATTTTTGAGGACTGGAACTCTGTGACTTGTGCAATTAAATGAATCTTATTATGGACCAGCAAACCCAGGGCCTGAGAACCCACTGGTGAATCGGTGGAGACCCACTCCTGTCGGGGCTTTCCCAGGGAGGCATTTCCTTCCATAGCACGTGCCACTAGGTGCCAGTGTTGTTCTACCAAAATGGCCCTCTGAAAGCACAGGTGGTCCCCACTTCTACATGCCTAGTATTGTTGAAAATGGCGGTTTTTCACAGAAGGTGGAAGAGCAAGTCTATTAGGAGAATGAACTTTACAACCTATGTTTGTGCCAGTTGACGTCATTACATCAAACAAATAAACAAAAAGATTGACTAAAGGGAAATACAGGTGCTTATCAGGTAGTATTAAGCCAGTTTAGAGAAAAAAAGTAAAAAATAATCCCCGTTGAGATGCTCTTGACTTTGCAAACCTAGCATACTCGTTGCTCATTGAGAATATGCAAAATGAACTGAAAGTTACTATTCAATTCACACTATTGCACAAGAACATTCTCTCTCTCTTCTCTCTCTCTATATGTGTGTGTGTGTGTGTGTATATATATATACACATATATAAAACTCTTCAGTAAAAATTTTCATGTATACCAACTTAGGAAGCAAGTAATTTATTTCAACATATACTGAATAATTATGCTAAAATACTTTGTCTACTTATCAACAATTAGAGACAAACTGATACCAAACTTGTTTGTGTTTCTAATAAATTATTTGGGTGTGCTTTGTCCACATGTTGTGGTATGTACAGAATACCATGTGATTATTACTTGCGATTAGTTTTACATAGAGCATATTAGTGGCAGGTGGTACATAACTCATTATCAATGTAGTCACACCTTCCAGAAATGATGGATAAATGAGGTTTGACATCAGGAGAAATGAATGCAGACAACACTTACCAAAGTTATTGTGTGTGTGTGTGTGTGTGTGTGAGAGAGAGAGAGAGAGAGAGAGAGAGAGAGAATGAATTCATCTTCTTCTTGGCTATGGTACTTTTTGTTTAATACAACAGCATAAAAACATGTGTTCTGAAGGATAATAAAGTTACCAGGTGAACATTATAGCTTAAAATGTTCATCATTAGAAACAGTTGCTCATGACTTATTGCATTTCCAGGAGAACAAGCAAGGAGCACTCTGCTTTTCTGATTCAGTGTTGATTTCAAGACAAGTCTTACATTACTGAGCTAAACAGCACAGTTTAGCATTCATTTTTGCATGTTCCCCAGGATCTAAGGCATCTCTACAGAACACCAGCAACAAGAAGAAGCAACAATAGCAAAATTTTAAACCCCTCGCTTATATAGCAATAACAAACAGAACTGTTTGTATGGTAGATCTTTTCCCATCCACTTTCCCATCCACTTACATGTTACCAGGAAGCTGCAAAACTGCAGAGGGGAAGTTTTTTCAAACAGCTCAATGAAAGAGACAGATTACTGAGTTTGGAAATTTCATCAATTCAGGAAAACTTTCATTCTTATATCTTTGAATATTATCTCTATCAATTCCTTTTCCTCTGTTCTCTGGAATCTAATAAAATTTATATTATACTTCCTTATTATGTTTTTCATCTATCTTTGCTTTTTTCATAATATTTCATATCTTTGCCTATATTCCAGAAGTAATTGTGAACAAAAAATTTGTCAATGTGTCAGTACTTTATTGACATATTGTCTATAAGTAAAATCAATCATAATGACAATGGCTAATTTTGTAGGTAGTGAATTCAGAAAGTGGAAAAAATGCTGGACTAAAATAGTACATGAGAGGAAGAAGTGATGGTAAGAAGCACGCCTGAGGTTTTGGTGCACTCTGCAAGCACGCAGACAAAGTGACCTAGCATGGATATTCAATGATGTCTGAATGCACCACTGTTTGTGCAACCATTCACTTGCTGAAGGACATGTGGGCTGTTTCCTGTATTGAGTGGAGTCCTTCATGCTGCTGTTCCTGCACTCCCTGAGTCTCTGTGCTGGAAAGGGTGTCTCAGTCTCTCAGGGGCAAAGCTGACCCTGGGCCAGGACACATGTGGTAGGCCCCTCTGTTGCTCCCTGGCCTCCCTCTTGTCTCTGGGCATAGCGTTAGTGGGGTGAGGGGCACTCAGGCTTGTAGGGACAGGTGAAGAGACTACCTGGGCCATGTCCCTATTGTGTTGGGATCCCTCTTGCCAGTTTCCCCAGTGGCCTCAGCATCTCCCGGTGGCGGAGGGTAGTCTTGGACTCAGTGGAGAAGAGTGAGTCCCCGGGTGCTTGTTGTCAGTGGGACTCCATTTCCATCCCCTTCTCTGGAGGTACCAGAGATCTCAGTTCAGTACAGGGAAGTATGAGCCTATCCAAGCTGCCTTCTGTTGCTGGTCTGGGAGTCAGGAAATTTTGGGCCTGGGACGCCTTCTTACGCTGGATCGGGGAACTGAGACTGCCTGTGCGTGCTGTCCCTCCACGCCGGGGGCCGAGGATAATTGACGAGTTCTCCTTCCTCTGCATTCCAGGCTTCTCATGCAGTCGTCTCTTGCATTATTTTCAGGGTCTACAGTTGTATTTAGCAGGGAAAAGCAGGGAGAAAACCATTTCTACCATCCTATTTGGACCAGTAGCACTCTGCTAATAAGTCGTTAACTAGACAGACTGGACGATTTCCTCCAGCAACATCATTTTACAAACGTGTTGGGGGTGACACAGACAATCTCCATGTGCAGATAATCGTTATGTTAGCTGAAGCAACGTTTCAGATATTCATAGAAAACAACAAGAGTTGCATTCACTAACTGAATTGTATCAAATGTCAAAGAACATAAAATTTTAATCATATACATGCCTTTCCAGAGAATAAAAAATAAGGAATGTTCCCAAAGTAATTTTAAGAGTGTAGTCCAAATGTAATATAAATTCCAAATTTAGGTATGTGAAAAAGAAAAACTACAGATCAAGATTATTTATGGGCATAAATGGAAATATCCTAACAGAATTTAAGAAAACTTCAGCCAACAATATATTAAAAAGATAAAATCCAAGTTACGTCCCTCCCAGGAATGCAACGCTGATTCCAGATTAGACAATCTATTTCTGTGATTCACTACTTTAAAGATTAAAGAGAAAAACCACATGATTTTTACAGTTTACGCAAAAAAAAATCTTTTGATATGGAAATGTTAGAAACCAGTGTGTTAAGATGCTATGAAAAGTAAAAAGGTGCCAACATGAGAAAGCTGCTGACTCCAAAGGAGGTACTAAACCAGATGTACATTTTTCAAAGGACAGAGCCACACTGCTTTTTAGTCCCTGCACTCAAAATAAATAAATGAGTAAATAAAATGCGGCTGCAAAATACAGCCTTCCACATGCCTAGACAAAGAGGGAAACTGAATACTAATTTCTACCACATATGACCAATCTTGGTAATAATTGGAAAATCAGAATTAAGATCGCATGTGATACTGTTTCATAAACATAAGCCAAAGGAAAGACTTCTACGAAGGAAAATTTGGGTACAAATGTAGAGCAAGGAGCAGTCTAATGACATGCAATTATTTCTGTAAAGCAAAGAGAGATTTGGGAGTACTGAGTAGCTTACAAAATGTACCTATGACACAAACCAACACTTCCATCCCTGTGTACGTACCCACTCTAGAAAGACCAACACGAGCACGGATACGTGCGCAAGGAGGCTCACGGCAAGCTGTGGCGACAGATGGGAATGCTCTCACGGTTCAGCCACGAGAGGCAGCTTAGACACGTTGCTGTGTCTTCATCTGGCCGAACAGTGCAAGCAGTGAAATGAGTATGTGTCCACATGACAAAGTATGAAAATATGAAAAAAAATTTAAAAGTTAGAGAAAGAATCATATAATAATCTGAAAGAATATACTGGCCTGAGTCTGGAGATAATAAGAAGAAGAAGAGAAAAAACAAGAGTTGTGAAAAGATGCAGATATCATGCTACTACAAATGCAAAAATATGCAACATGATTACATATTTCTATAGATTCGTATATATCCATGTGCGTGCATATATACATCTCAACATCTCAACTTCACCATGGAAAGGCGCACTGGAAACTCCGAGCGTGGCCGGCAGCCACGTCAGACTCTCACATCCCTCAGTGCTCGCGGCCTCGGTGCATAGCGCCACATGCAAAGTGTTATCAACACCCACTCAAGGCAGTGCTGACTTCTAGAAAGATGAGAGGGGATGGGGTCTTGGAAGGCCACAAGGGGCAATATTTTTATGTTTCATTTTTATTTTGTAAGCAATTAGGGGAAGTAGTGTTGCTTATCATATTATGCTTTATATGTGTGTTTATCTGAAATAGTTTATAATTTAAAGGCAAATATTTGTCAAACTGCAGTATCCATTGTCCTGTTCCATAGAGAAAAATTATCAAGCACTTCCTGTGCGTGCTTCTAGAGATTTTCCTTGCACATCAACACCGGTGCAGCTAGCTCCATCCATACCCTGTCCTTACCCCAACGCTGTTTCCGCCTTCATCTCTCTTTCTGCTTCAATCCCTATACTGCTCGTGCTCTCTCTCCCTCTCTCTCTCTCTCTCTCTCTCTCTCTCTCTAGCTCTTTCTCTACCTTTTAAAAATCATATTGGAGATTCTCACCCTATGCTGTGCTTTAAAAAACGTTCCGTCGCACTCCCACAAGTTGCTTCCATGTCAGCTCCTGTCCATGCATTTCATTCTTTCTAACATTCACATGGACTTTTGTGGATTTCATAGATCAGGATTACCTTCCACTACTTTGTCAATTATCATCCTGTCTTTAATAGTAATTACCTATTACAGACGAAGCTTCTTAAATCTGCATGCTTTTGCATGAAATTTGTAGGATAAATCCAAAGAAGTTGCCTTTCTGTGTCATAATCACTTCTATATTTTGATAGAAATTAACACTAAATATTATAAAACTTCTTAAGCACTGCTAATATGAGAAGTAAAACACATCATAATATTATTGGGGAATTTAGTTATTTTTTACCATAAGAATATTTTCACATAAATTTTATTCTTTTATACAATTCACCCATAAAACTGGCCTTATTCTTATTTAGGAGAATATCCCCATTTTTTAAAAATTTTTCTCCATCATTCATGTTCATTTCATTTACATTTTATTTCTCTCTGCTGGAGTTATTTTGAATACTTAAATTCCCCTAAGGTCACCTAAAGGTTTTCCCATTTATGTGGACACAACAATGCATACAAGTATTTAGTTTCTCCTAGAGCCATTTCTATTTCTCTCTCAATGTTGTGTACTTGATCACTCGGCTCTTTTTTTCCTTGAGTTAACTACAGCTTGACTATACTAACACTGTTGTTGTCTTTCTCATCTGCATTTGCTCTTTCTTTCATGCACAATAGTGTGTGTGTTCCTGAAGGAAAGACTCGCAGCCCATCCACCGGATACAGCCAGTGTAGGACCCCCCGGGAGGAAATGCTCAGCTACCCTCTGTGCAGGACATTCAGGCACGCAGTTTGACATCCATCTTGGCGACTGATCCCCCATCTTCTTCGTTTGTTTCCCCCCAAAGAAGATATAAATACTTTCAAACATCAGCTAATAATGGAGAAGTAGCAACCTCAGTTAAAGTCTCTCCAATTAGAACATCTGTGCTATATGGAAATTAGACTTGCTGCTCAAGACCTGAAAATTGCTCAGTCCTGAAACCTGCCGCTGTTGTCTCTTTCTTTTCATTGAGGTTCACAGACTGAGGTTCAGATCCTGCCTCCCACTAACTGCCTTGGGTGACCTTAGACATATTCCTCAATAATTCTGAGTCTTATTTTTCCCATTTATGACATATAGATTAAAATTTTATGAATATTTGGGGAAAGTCTAATTATATTTGTAAGAACTGACCCCACAGCCTGGCACATGTTGAGTACTTAGTGTTTGTATTATTACTAAATTTCTATTTAATTAGTACTGAATGAAAGAGTTTTACAAACACCGGCCAAGCCTGGCACTTTCCGGCTCAGAACTCAGGATGGAAGCGAGGTGATAGTTACGTTAATTAGTTTGATTTAAACATTCCACATTGTACACATTTATCAAAGCATCACATCCTACTCCATAAATGTATACAATTATGATTTGTTAATTAAAAATAATTTAATGAAGAACTCGTGATTGTACTTCATTGCCCAGGAATAATCTAACCTCCCTGGTCTGTCACAGAAAACAAAACCCATTGCCTCTCTAATCTGTTCATTATCTTCAGCCCAATCCCTCACCCTCTCCTTATCTATTGCTGTTAACAAATTGCCGCAGAAATTAGCAGCCTAAAACAGCACGCATGTATGATTTCACGGTTTCTGTGGACGAGGAAGCCAGGCACAGCTTAATTGGATCTCCTGCACAGGGCAAACAACTAAAGTGAATTTGTCCAGAATGTCCCGTTTTAGCACTGAAAAGCTGCCATCCCAGGAAACTCTTTGGTCCCAGGCACTCTGGGATGGTTTTCCAGGGACTGTTCTAGGTACAAAACTGAAAGCCTGCACCCCAGGGCCTCCCCTCAGTCCAGGGCTGCAAGGAAGGCTGATCACCTGGTTCAAGGTCTCTCACGGGTACATCACGGCCTTGGCTGAGCTAGAGTCATATGGAGGCTCAACAGGAGATGATCTGTTTCTACACTCATGTGGTTATTGGCAAGGTTCATTTCCTTGCCGGCTCTTGGTCAGATGCTGCCCTCAGTTCTTTGCCATGTGGGCTCCTCCAAAGTGTCAGATTGCTTCCTCAAAGCAGGCAGCTGAGAAGGCCATAGATAGCCTGTTGGCGAGATGGAAGCTATCGTCTTTTGTAACTCAGTCCCAGAATGACATCCCATGACTGTGCCATATTATGGTTCGTTAGAGGCAAGTCACAAGGCCACCGCACTCCAGGGGAGAGGATTACACTCTGATAGGAGGCACAGATCTTTAGGGGTCATCTTTGAAGTCTACCTAAGACACTCCTTCTCCAGGAACCTCATTCCAGAGCTGTACTAATACTCTAATTTTACTAGGAGCCTTTTAGGTTTTATAAAATTTTGAATCTTCATTGATACGTGCAATGCCCTTTATTCACAATGTACTACTAAAATACACTTATTCCCGAATAATCAAACCCAATGTCATCTCCATTTTAAAGATCCTCCTGATCTTCCTGGCCTCATATTCTCCAGGCATAATTAATTATCCAGCCTTTCTTTTCTTGCAGCATTGTATGTATGAGTATTAATTTAGTGTTTACTATATATGACAATTAATTTTAATTATTTAAGTATTTTTCTTTTTGTAGACCACAAGTCCCTAAGGGAAAGATCTTTTTAATCTATTCATCTACAGAACAATTTATTTTATATCACAGCTATACCATAAACACTCCCCCAAATCAAACAAAAAGTAGGATTCTCATTGCCACTGAGCCCACTGATTCCTAGTCCTAAGCCGAGGAACATTAGAGACAGGGGCTGAATACCACAAGGAACGAACAACTTAGAGGAGCTCTCAGAAGTTGGAGAGGACCACGTCAGGGGTGGTGGCTTATTGCTGAGTCATCACTTGGAATTTCATACCTATTATTTCACCTGCTCTCTGTATTTCTGGGGGAAAAGATTTCCAAAAACTGTTAAACCTGTGGTGTGTTTCTGAGTCATTTCTCACCATAGTCAGTTGTGGTTCGTTCACAGGGTGGGGAGGCTTGTCTTGTCTTGATGTGATATTTATCAGTCAGCACAACCATTACCTGGTGGCTTTGTTGAGACCTGCAGACGACTAAGGGAAACACAGAAAGGTTGAGTGTATATTTTTTTCCTACTGAAGATATATATTTGTAAATAATTAGCCAAAGGAAGATATTCTTTGAAAAGAGCTCCGTATGCACACATTTCATAGATTCTTAAATTTACGCAGAATCCAATAGGTCAACTAGACCAGTGGTTTTCAAAAGAAATCCCTCTCATGAGTTTTTCTTTTCAAACAGCTAGATATACTTAATAGAAATATTAAAATAAGCGTTACATTTCCTTTGCTTGCTGAAACCATAAAATAACAGGGCTTTTGTCATAAAGTAATAATTTTTATCCTGCAAAAGTGTGTTTTTGTATTTACATTCATATGTAAAGGCGGCATTTCAGAACAAGTTTATATAAATTTCAAATGGCCTAGACTCAAAGAGAAGTGCAACTGATTTAAATATTATTACAGCTACATTGTATGCTACTGACATGCTCATGCTCACATTCATAATGTAAAACAACATCAACAAAACCCCTGAACACTTAAGGTTGGTTCTGAAATAGATGTGTTTTCATTGGTACACTCACTGGCGACATATGTTCTTCTCAAATAGGAGGAAAGACAGATATACATGATATTTTCTTAAGAACTAAATATATCAATAGCAATTTCAGTTAAACTAAATTGGATACCAATGTTCTGAGTAACCAAAGTACAAGGTCAGTTCTCCAGCTGAGACGGAAAATTAGAGAATGCATTGGAAGGCTTAAGAGAACTTCACCGGGCATGCTGTGTGGTGAGTTATTAGTAAGTACATATGAAAAATACAGTTCTCAGATTTATGATTAAAAACCTAACTTTGACCTAGTTAAGAAAACATATGCAGAGATGACAAAGCAATTAAGACCACCATCTAGGATTATTCACAAGAACTGTGAAGAGATTGATAGACAAGGTCTTTCTAAAATCCCATCTGATAGACGCTTATGGAATAGCGTTCTTCTCTTCTGAAACACAAAAAACAGCAGCTTCATGTTTAGATGCAATATGAGTAGCACAGTCATTGTTCTGACATGTTTTTATTTGGAGAAATGGGGAGAAATCTCAAAACAGACTGATGGCTTACAAGCAGTGGTATCGTAACAAAAGTCTAGAGAGACACCATGAAATTACTCTCAGGTAATGTGAATTTTTCATTTGTCCTCTTGAGAGATAGGATAGATTAGAGCCTTTCAGGAAAACTAAATTACAAGGCAATAAAAGTACAGTATGTCTTTTTGTCACTGTCAAATTAGTCAAAGTTCAATTTTATCAAACACAATAAAAGTGACACTTACATGTGAATATAAAATCCAGTTTTGCAAGTTTGAGAGAAAGCGGCCTGGCATGTGCTGCTAACACAAGGGGAGATCTCTGCCCCTTTCTCAGAGGAGAAAGCGCTAATGTTTGTCCAAGTTTAAAACATGCAGACACTAAATTTGTGACTCCACATTTTATACTATATGCTTATGATACCCATAAGATCATGTATAAGAGTATTTTTTAACCCACTAATTGGTTAGGTATTGCACTACACAAGCACACTGTGTGAAACTAAACAACTGCTGAAGAAGTATGAGGAAGATTTATATAAATTGTGTCCAGTCCAATATAATATTCAACAAGCAATACAAATTTTAAACATTATATATATGTATATAATATTAACATATTATTATATATAGGTAATACTTATAAATATATTAAAATAGCAACATTTGCATATTAAAATAAAGATATCAAAATAAACATGAGTTTTTACTGATATTTCTGACTAATCCAACACCATAGTATTCCTTTAAGTTTTTCTCTGTTACTTATTTATAACTTCTTTCTCTGATAATGAGAAACCTGAATCTTATGATGGATGTGCTATTTAGTTACTTATCCATTTGATCCTAATATAAATGTTGAGCTGCCTCACAATTGCTAACCAAAGCTCCTGTGAAGAGAAAAACAAACAAAACAGAGTAGTTTGTTTATTTATTTATTTATTTTTCAGCGTTTACGTTCACAGTTTATGCTCGGTTTGTTAAATTTTTCTGGCCTTACCCTGCCAGGTCAATACATTGTTTTACAGAGTTGCGTACATCATCCTCATTCCTCACCCCTCCAGTGAGATTTGCAGCTTGGAAGCAGCACAGTTTACACAGCGGTGTGCTGTCCTACGGCTTCTGACAAGCGCGTAGAATCCTGTATTCACCACCGTGGTGCCACGCACAGCATGTTCGTCACCCTAAAATTTGCCTTGGGCAGCCTCCCTTTCATAAACCTTCCTCTCTCCCCCAAATCCTGACAACCATTCATCTGTTCTTTGTCCCTGTATTATTTTCCAGAGTGTCACATGCATGAAATCATACAATATAGGTTTTTGGGTCTGGATTCATTCACTTAGCATATAAAATTTATCCATGCTGTCGGGTGAATTAACAGTTGTTCCGTTTCATTGCTGGGTACTGTTCCTTTGTATGGATGTACCACAATTTGTTAACTCAATGTTTTATTGGAGGATTTATGGGTTGATTCCAGTTTGAAGTGATTATGAATAAAGCTGCTATAAACATTTATGTACAGGTTTTTATGTGAATATAAGTTTTCCTCTTAACAAGCACCAAAGTGGTAGGGCATATGGTAAGTTCATGCTTAATTTTATAAAAAAATTGATGAATTGTTTTTCAGAGTGGCTATACCATATTGCATTCCTTTCAGTTATGAATGAAAACTCCTGTTTCTCAGAATCCTCACCAACATTTGGCATTATTATGCTTTAAAAAGTGTTTTATCTCTTCTAATATATATGCAGAGTTATCTCACTGTGGTTTTAACTTACATTTCTTTACTAATTGAGGATGGTAAGAATCTTTTCATGTGCTTATTTACTTACCATCTGTATGTCCTCTTTGGTAAGGCTATCTTCAGATCTTTTCTCCATTTTTATAGGTTTTGTTTTTTTTCTTATTATTTAGCTTTACATATATTTTATGTTTTCTGAAAAACTGTCCTGTATCAGATATGTGATTTGCAGTGTTTTCTCCCATACTGTTATTTCTCTTTTCATTCACTTAATGTCTTCAAAAGAGCAAATTTTTAAAACTTTGATAAAATGCAATTTATCAATTTTTTCTTTTGTGTGTCATGCTTTTGATATTGTATTTAAAAACTCATTACCAAATCCAAGGCCACGCAGATTTATTTTATGTGTTTTGATGTTTTATAATTTTATGTTTTACATTTAAGTCAATAATGTACTTTTTGTTATGCCTTGGGGTTCATTTTCTCTGGCATATGGAGATCCAATTGTAACAGCAGTGTTGGTTGAAAAGACTATCCATCCTCTATTGGTATTGCTTTTGATGTTTTAAAATCAGTGGATTACATTTCTGTGGGTTTATTTCTGGGCATCCTGCTAACTTCCATTGATCTATGTCTTCATCTTTTGCCAATCGAAAGCGCTTTGGTTACTATAGCTTTATATTAAGTTTTGGAATTGAGTTGTGTGAGTTCTCCAGCTTTGTTACTCTTCTTTTTCAGAATTGTTTTGACTACTAGTTCCTTTGCTCTTCCATAAAAATTTTAGAATCATCTCATTAACATATACAACAAAATCCTTACTGGCTCAATAAAATGAAAAGGCAACATACAGAATAGGAGAAAATATTTTCAAACTGTATATCTGATAAAGGTTAATATCCAAAATATATAAGAAACTCACATAAGTCAATAGCAAAAAAAAAAAAAAAAAAACCCACAAATAACCTGATTAAAGAATGGGCAAAATACCTGCAAATGGCCAATAGGCATATGAAAAGGAATTCAACATCACTAACCATCGGGGAAATTCAAATCAAAACCACAATGAGGTATTAACTTACACCTGTTAGGATGGCTATTATCAAAAAGACTAAAGGTAAAAAGCGTCGATGAGAACATTGAGAAAAGAGAAGCTTTGCACATTGTTCTCAGGAATGTAAATTGGTACAGCTTTATAGAAAATAGTACAGAATTTGCTCAAAAAAATAAAAATAGAACTACCGTATGACTCAGCAATCCCACTTCTGGGTGTATATCCAAAGGAAATGAAATCCAGCTGTCAAAGAGATCTCTGCACTTCCACGTTCACTGCGGCAATGTTCACAACAGCCAAGATCTGGAATCAACTCAAGTGTCCATCAGTGGATGAATAGGTAAAGAAATAGTGCTGTGTATACACATAGAATAATATTTATATATAAATGTTATTTATATATAAAAACACCATTTGTATATATAAATTTATATATCTCAAAATTACAAATATATATAAATAGTATTCCACATATATATAGGATTCTATTCATATATACACAATGGAATACTATTCAGCATTAAAAAAGGAGGAGATCCTGCCACTTGCCATAACCTGGATAAACCTGAGGACATTATGAGTAATGAAATGTGCCAGACGCAGAAAGACACATTCTACATGACCTCACTTATATATGGAATCACAAAATGTCAAACTCACAGAAGCAGAGAGTAGAATGGTAGTTACCAGGGGCTGGAGGTTGGGGAAAATTGGAAGATTAAAAGAAAAAGGATGAATGCAAATCTTACTGGATTTTTATTGGGATACATTACATCTGCAGATCAGATCAAACTGAGAGAAAAATGACATCTTAATAATATGGAATCTTCCAATCAATAAATATCGCATATGTTCCTATATATGTAGACTTTCTCTGATTTCTTTCATCAGTGTTTTGGTGTCCTATATTTTCATTTAGTTAAAAATACGTGTAAAAAATTTCCCTAGAGTTTTCTTTGATCTATGGGTAACTTGGAAGTATATTGTTAATTTTTAAAGTAATTAATATATTCCAGATATAATTTGTTATTTATTGGTTATAAATTTTGTTATTGATTTTAGCTTTATTCCTTTGTAGTCTGACAACATACATTGTGTGATTTTATTCTTTTCAATTTGTTAAAGTGTGTTTTATGGCCTAGAATATTGTCTACCTGGATGAATGTTCCATTTGCAATTGAGGAAATATGTACCGTACTGTATGTATTGTTTGTGCTGTTTGGTAGTTTTCTTCAAAAGTCAATTGGATCAGGTTGGTTGATAGTGCTGTTTTGGTCACCTAGCCTACACTCCTTTATTTGCCTGCTTGTTCTTTCAATTACTGAGAGAGGAATATTGAGATCTCCAAATATAAATGTGGATTTATCTACTTCTTTCAGTTCTATCAGTTTTTGTCTCCGACATTTTGAAGCACTCATCAGGTACATACTCATTTAGAGTTACTATGTCTGCTTAAAAAATTGACTAATATTGATATGCAATGTCTCTCTTTATCCTTGATACTAACTTTTTTGAAGATTTTTGTTTTGTTTTAAACTTCAATCTTCTAATCACAGGTATTTTAAATTCCCTCTCTCACAGGTCCAACTTCAGAAGCTGAAGCTGATGATAGGTTGGTCTCTTCGGTCTAAGTTTCTCTTCATCACTCTGTATGCCTCATAACATATTGTTGGAGAATATACATATTATTGTATAGGACAGTAGATAACAGAATAAATATTTCTGATGCTTGGAGATGGGCAAACCTCTCTGCTGTTAGGCTTCTAGTGTGGGGATTTATGTTCGGCTCTCCACGAGTTGGGTCTTACAGCTGGCTTTAGGTCCCCTCTCTGTGTGTCCTCCAGGAGAGATGGCTCGTATAGACCTCTCTGCTGTCTTCCCCTGTTCCTCTTCCTCATGCTTGCTGGGGTCAGGGAGAGGTTCTTCCTCTGTGGTTCTGATGCAGCGTCAGTGTTTGGCACACACTGAGAACCTTAGTCTCCAAGGCGGGGCCTTCACAAATGTTCTTGAGCCTCCTTCAGATGTAATGCTGGGCCTCTCATGGATTCCTGGCACCCTCAGGGGCAGAGCGTCCTTTCCCTGTTCTCCTCCTCAGGATGAATGACTTTCCAATGTGCCCACAGGCTCCAGTCCTGTTGCCCTTCTCCTGCTGTCCCTAAGGGAGATGGGAGATAAAGGACTCTGTGGGATCTGGCAGTGACTACTGTTGCCCTCCATCAGGGAGAACCACATGGGAAGCTGCTCAGGATTCCCTGATATTCCATCTTTTGGGATCCCTGAAATAAAGGCATTCAAGTATATGAGTGTGTGGGGGGAGGGGCGGTAAATGCTGTTATACCTGAAATCCCTAGGACCTTAGCCACTCATGCTAGCCTATACTCCACCTTGAGCAGTTCATTAAAAATATCTTCTCAATCTTCTTAACTTATCTTATGTGGCTTTGGGCAGAATCTGCTCCAGGTAAGCAAATGCTCAGGTATCAGGTCCTGCTTCTCATTGCAGATACGTATCTCTCTCCATTTTTTATGTTAGTTATTTTCCCTATAAATTCAGTTCTCCCATGGGTTCAAGAAAATTCCTTAATTTGCAGACTATCCAAGTTTTTTCTTGCAAGACTGTAGTGTCACTCCTAGTTTTTTCAGCTCTCTAACTCTTTACACTGGAAAGTCATGCACTCCATTTTTAAGTGAGAAATAATGCAGAAGGCTATTCTTTTCTAGTGAAAAAGTTGAGGTCAAATGGTCCTTTTACATTTCTAAGGGTGCAATAAGATGAGTTAGTTGTGAAACCTTAAGAATTCTGGAAGAAAATGTTGGGAAGACTCTCACAGACATTGGCCTAGGCAAAAAATTTATGAAGAAGAACCCCAAAGCAATCACAGCAGCAACAAAAATAAATAAATGGGACCTGATCAAAGTAAAAAGCTTCTTCAAAGCCAAGGAAACTATCATTAGAGGGAATAGACAACCTAAAGAATGGGAGAAAATATCTGCTTTCTACACATCCTATAAAGGGCTGATAACAAGAATCTACATAGAACTTAAGAAAATCAACAAGAAAAAAATCAAACAACTCCATCAATAAATGAACAAAGGACATGAACAGAAACTTTTCAAAAGAAGACAGACTAATGGCTAGCAAACATAAAAAGTTGTTCAACATCTCTAATCATTAAGGAAATACAAATCAAAACCACAATGAGATACCACCTAACTCCAGTGAGAATGGCCTTTGTCAAGAAGTCCCAAAACAACAAATGCTGGCATGGATGTGGAGAGATTGGAACACTCTTACACTGCTGGCGGGACTGCAAATTAGTGCAACCTCTGTGGAAAAGAATTTGGAGATTCCTCAAAGAGTTGAAAACAGAAACACAATTTGATCCAGCAATCCGTTACTGGGTATCTACCTAAAGGGGAAAAAAAGAGATTCTATAAAAAAAAAAGACATCTGCACTCAAATGTTTATGGCAGCACAATTCACAATTGTAAAGATGTGGAAACAATCCAAGTGTCCATCAATACATGAGTGGATTAATAAAATGTGGTATATGCATACCATTGAGTACTACTCAACTACAAAAAACAATGGTGATCTAGCACCTCTTATATTATCCTGGTTAGAACTTGAGTCCATCCTTCAAAGTGAGGTATCACAAGAATGGAAAAACATGCGCCACATGTACTCGCCATAAAATTGGTACTAACTGATCAACACCAAGGTGATCACGTGGTAATATTCATTGGTTCCCAGTCAAGTGGGAGGCGGGATGGGGGAGTAAACTCACAACTAACAGAGGCGGAGTGCACCATACTAGGGAAGGGCATGCTTGCAGCCCTGACTTGGGCAAGGCAAAGGCATTATATGTAAAGAAAATGTATGTACCCCCATAATATTCTGAAATTTAAAAATAAATTAGGAGTCAAAATTTAAAAAAAAAAAAAAAAGAATTACCTGCCCACAGTCCCCACCCTGAAGAAGACAGTACTAAAGCCCCTGCCAGGTAGTGTTTCAACAATTAAAAGTAGGCTGGTACTTAGTCACCCTCTGCCAGTGACTCGGCCTTTCATCTTCAGGAAGTTACATTTTCCCAGAGTCATTATCTTAAGCAGCGAACAGAAGGACTCAGACCCACCTTGCGGACGCTGTGATAACAAACAGTCTATTTAAAAACCCACCCAGTTATTCAGACACGGGCAATAAAGTGAAGCACAGCATTTCGGTTTCTCACGAAACTTGGTGACCGTCTCTGGGACATCATCCTAGGCTGTCTGCTTTCTCTGACACTTTTCTCGTTTTTGTTGTCTCACTTTTCTCACGTTTGTTGCTTCCCCCGGAGCTGGGCCTGGGTGCCCTCCCACTACCGCCTCACTCCCTCCTTCCTTTACACCGATGCCAGCTTCCCGCCGTCCCTGATGGCAGCGTGGACGACAGCTGGGCAGATTCGCTGGCACTGAGCGTCACTCGCAAGACTCACATCCCGTGGTGGCCTGAACGCTTCTCGAATACTCCCCTCTAACATTAAAGCTACTCTGTCCCCAAGTGGAGGGAACAGTACTTAGGTTTTAAATATAAACCCCTTACTCCTATAGAATATACAATTAATTTTTTCAGTGGTGTAAGCTTTAAAAATAAAAAAAAACCTATTCACTTGGAACCCACTAAGCCAAGATGTAACTGTCGCCTACAGTGGTTTCTCTATCTCTGTTTTATATTTGAATGGGCCCATTCCCCAGTATAAGCAGTATGCCTGCTGCTACTAGTTAGTTCCCAGGGATATAAGTGCTATGGGGAAGGAGGTCAGGGTTGGGCAGAGAGGCACCCAGACAATGAAACAGGACAGGAAAGTCACTACAAGTTTATCCAATGAATGATCCTCTAAGCTACCCCACATGACACCACTTCCCTTCCCAGAAAAAGCTAATAAGCTTATCCACCCACTGCAATGAAGATCCCATCTGCATCGCTGCAATCCTCACCAAATGGCTAATGCCACAGAGACACACCAGTGTTAGAAAAGTATTGCAGAATTCTGTTAACTAAATATTTTAAAATTAATAGTTGTTGTTCTAAACATGATGGTCCTTCCACGTACGCCTCAAGTACACCTGGTGTCAGAAAGAGAACATCCATGCCCTAATCCTGGACCAGCCTTGACCAGCTCCGTGACAAGCACATCACGGGCTGTAGTTATCCTCGGGTATGAACTGAACATCAGACGATTCATCTAACCCCTCAGGGCCAAAGCTTTCTACCTGAGAAAATCAAGAGATTATATTAATGATCCATAAGATCGTTTCTAACTCAAAAATTCTTAGGTTTTTAATGCTTTGGCTGGGATAAAATGACTTTGTCTAAGGGAGCAGGTTGACTGCTAGCGATTGATTCACATCATACAAAGTCACCGATGACTGCACAGACAGCACGTGCAATAAATACATTGTTCTGGCACCCAATAAAACAGGGGGCAAGGCTACCCCACCAAATGTTCCTTCCTCCAAGTCGCGCTCACCCAAACACACACGGGGTGCCTAGTAGGTATCAGGGACTTGCCAAGGTTAGGGTAAAACAACAGTAACTTCCCTCTAAGGAGTGGGGAGAGGCAAGCACTGAATCCTTCCCTCCTTTCCACGGCCACTGCAATTTGCTTATGCCAGCCTCCTGCACTCCTGACATCCGGTCTCACACCATAAGTATCTGTGTACATGCCATCTCCATTACTAGACTGGATCTTCACTTAAGAGAGGAAGCTTACTTTATTGATCTTCGAATTGCACAGAGAAGAAACTTCCACGGGCTCTTTTGAACAAACCCTGCAACTTGCCATAATTTCCCCTTCATTCCTTTTTCCAACCATTCCCACTCACCCTTGTCCTTATTCTTTGCCCTTTTCCATCCTTGGCTCATCCTGTCACCTCCAGAGGACCTCCCGGGCATGGACTCTCACACAGGCCCCATGGACAGCTCGCCAATCCCTTTCTTGAGCCAATGAACACCGCGTCTCTGGACCACTCACATCCCACGCTCAGAGCCTCCCAGGATCAGCTGCTCCAATTCTGGGCTAACTAAGCTCAAGACTCATGGTCATTTGATGAACCTGCTGACAAAATTCCACTTTGAACTGCCCTTAACATCATTTAAACTGCTAGACTTTTAAATAGGATTTCTGGCCTTGAAATAGGTCACCAACTCTCTCTTTACCACTTACCAAATACCAACTACTTGTTACTTTTCATTTTTTTAATTCAGAAACATATACGTTATCCATGAGCAAGTGAACTTAACGAAAACTTTCATTTAATGAATGGCATCTGTCATGTAAACTTGCAAAATGTTTTCAAATTGAAGATTTAGAAAGGCTTAATTAGAACTCAGAATTTAAGAATTAAAGAAAGTGAAATTACCAGAAACCAGTTCGATTTAGCTCAAGCTGAGTTTAATGAAACATATAATTAAAATACAAATACCAGAGAATGATTACCTTGAACCAATCAGTTTTAGGCAGTGCAAAGGGCCAGTTAAAAATAGAAACCGGATGATTTCATCTTGCCTACTTCTCAGCTGCCCAAGCACTTGCCTGTTGAGGGCATTTCCCGCCATGTTGGCTGCAGTGGGGAGAGACGAATTATGAACAACAATCTGGCCACAACGGCCACCCTAAGACAGCGAAGTCCAGGCCATCTCCAGGTGGTCAGAGCCCCCCAAAGAGATGGAACCACTGCAGCTACAGGAAGCCACATCCTAGCACTTTACTGCCCGGTGTGAGACCTCTCCTTCCTCCTCCTGCTTGCTTAGATTTCTTTCCTCTCCTATTACCATCTTCCTTCTGCCTTCTTCTCTGCCCGCCTCCCCCACTTCATTCTACTTTCTCCTGCTGGCCTTTCTGCCCATCTGTTTTTCTCTTCCTCAAACTCTAAAGTGGATGAAAAGTAGTCCCAGATTTATTCAGTTAAATAAATATTCCCAGAGAGCCTGTCTCCGAGTTCAGGGTTATGCTACATAGTACTGTGCTTACAAAAATGGCGAAGCCTTGGTGTCCACCTTCTAGAGAAAGGGGCACAATAAGGACAGCAGACCACAGACACTCAAGGCATCCTCAGCGCTCACATAGAGGAGACACTGTGGGCATCCAGATGGCAAGGCCCATGTCTGCACCGGGACCACAGAAAAGGAAGGGATCATTCTAAGTGGAGACTATGTTTCCCAATACAGAGCACTATGCAAGAGCGTGGGTATGTATGTTTACAATTTGGTGCCTCAGATTAACTGCAAGATTATTTCACATCTATAGTAACTTCAAGGAAGCGATTCCAGCACACAGAATTTCTCATAGACAACATGGTGCAACAGGATGGCCTTGACTTTGCAGTCAAGAGGATTGGGGTTTAAGTCCCTGCTCACCTACAGAGACCACAGAGTGACCTATCTACGACATAATGTTCAGGTCACCCTGGGCAAATTGCTCAAATTCCCTGGTCATAAAATGGGAGTATAATGGCTACTTCCAGGGTTGTTAGGAGAATGTGAGTAATGCACAGAACGTACTTGGCATCTCCCTTAGTCCATTCGGGCTGCTATAACAAAATACTTTACACCAGGTAATTTATAAGCAACAGAAATTTATTGCTTACAGATCTGGAGGCTTGGAAGTCCAAGAGCAAGCACATTTGGTGTCTGGTGAGAGCCCATTCCTCATAAATGGCACCTTCTATGTGTCTTTACATGGCAGAGGGGCAAATAAGCTCCCTCGGGTCTCTTTTATAAGGACAGAAATCCCATGCCAAAGGCCCACTTCTTTTGCAGTGGGGATTAGGTTTCAACATATGAATTTTGGAGAGACACAAACATTCAGACCATAGCAACATGTAACAGGCTATTAATCTTTCCTCCTGGGTCCATACATAATCGAGAACCTCTCATTTCTAGAACATTGAAAAGAAACCTCCCTCCTCCACTCTCTCACTCAGTCTGCCTGAGGGAGGGGAGCAATGTGTTCAGGGTCCAGTCTCTGGCCTCTCTCCTGAGCTGACTGCCCTTGACCCCTCCTCCTGCCCAATGAGTCAAGCCCCTGCTGCACCATCTAGCTGCTCCATCTGCAGCTGGATAAATCATCTTAATTCCGGGTCAATTCCTACTTTAGCTCAGGTCCATACTGGCATCTCCATTTCAGCTTTCCCCAAATTGAAGCTGGCACATGGAACCTAGCTGAGACCTGTTTGTGTTTCTCCATTGACAGGCAACCCATAGGAGGGGCTGAAAATGGAACTCTCAAACCTCAATGGTTATTCTAACTATGGGAAATGACAGAGAATTTTTCACTGATGGAGAAAATTTCAGAAAACACCAAGGAAACAATTGGCATTACATGCATAAAAAGAATAAATTAATCCCTAAATCTACTGAAATAAAAAAAAAAATTTGGTTGGGCGTGGTGGCTCACACCTGTAACCCCAGTACTTTGGGAGGCCAAGGCAGGAAGATCACTTGAGGACAGGAATCCAAGATCAGCCTAAGCAGCACAGCAAGACCTTGTCTCTATAAAACTAAAAAAAAATCAGGCAGGTATGGTGGTGCACACCTGTAGTCCCAGCTGTTTGGGAGGCTAAGGCAAGAGGATCTCTTGAGCTCAGAAGTTCTAGGCAAGAGTGAACCACGATCATGCCACTGCACTCCAGCCTGGGTGACAGAGCAAGACCCTGTCCCTAAAAAATAATTAATATTAAAAAAAAATAAAAGGAACAAATTAATACATAGTGCTCTTTGGACAGTGAAGCTCCAGTCTGAGCTCCCACTGCTCTCTGAAGAGGCGAGGCTATAGCCAAAGAGCACTCCCTGTCCTCTGCGCCCCTCTGCTACTCTCTCCCTCAAGGCACCTGGCAGGCCACCCTGTCCTCCAAGCTGGAAAGTAACTAAAATGAACTATAACCTAATCCACGGATTGATCTTCCTGGAAAAGAAAATGTGTTTACACAAGAGAGTCTGCAAGGACTCTACTAAAATAAAAAATTTCACTAAGACTATGTGAGGATGTCCCCATCACCCTACAGGTGAACAGGTGCCACAACCAGCTAAGCCAGGCACAGCCATACAAGGCTCTTGGGTCCATCTGACCAGGTTGGCTCAATCACTGTGATGGTGATGCCCATCCAACTACCCTTTGCTCCTGATTATACTTTGAACTTGCTGGGAAAATTTCTTAAAAGGGATATAAATGCAATGGCTGTCCAACAGCAGTACTGTCATCCTGTTTAGCAGTTATGTAAGTCACAGGTATCCATCCCTGAGCTGCCAAGTCCAGCAACAAAAATCAGACTAATTAGCAAAGCTAAGGACAATGCATTGAACAGTTGCAATGTCACTGAAGTATTGCTGTCAACAATACCCTACACAAAAGGGTCATCACCCAGCTCCA